>JAOTRH010243386.1:0-40438 GCA_034768845.1 Heliamphora exappendiculata | reverse complement strand
GCTGATGACAAGACGTCTGTTTTGTCTTGATAGGTAGCTTATACCTGTTGTATATGTTTCATGTTTATTTGTAACATTTGTAAATCATATACTATGATTATGGATGTATGCATGTTTTAATGCTTTCGAGAGAACCTTGGGTCGGTTGTTATTTTCTGTAGTTTCATACTACGTCTTTCGTTGTTGGGATCAACGGTTTACAAACGAGATTTTCAAATGATTTATGCTTCATTTAAACTCTTGTGCTTTGAGAAATTTTTTTGGAATGGCCTAATCTTCTTTTAAAATAAAAAGAATTTTTTATTTAAAACTTGAACTTTGTTTTTAAAGGCGTAGCTGTGGGGCTGTAACAGTAGTTTTTTGGCTACTCTTTTAAATCAATAAACCATCGGTAGTACGTTTTTACAAAAGTTTTGGCATGATTTGGTCTTTTGGTTTTAAATCCCTTGTTTCGGACGGTTTCGGTGGTTATTTTGTGGTTTTTTCGCGTGACCCGAAATTTTGGGCGTGACATGGCTCTTGACAGCTCAGAACTAAACATTTCCTCAACAAGGATTTCTTTCACCATCATCACCATTCAAATATATAACATTATCCAACGTTCAGGAAGATCATTCTTGAAATTCACCATACATAACAGTGTCTCCATCATCATTTCCCACGACAAACTACTACTTGACAACGAATCATTTAGTATAGTAGTTATGACCTACCCACTAACTGAATCAAATCTGTTTGCACTCTTTGGTTTTGGCTTAAACTCCTACTTCAACTTGAATAATTAAATTCCTGCATACATTCTTGATAATGGCATCATAATAGATAACAATATCCCGAAGGATATCTATTAAATAAAATTCCAGGTTCTGCTTACCTTCTAGATGAACGAATAATTACTTCTCTAACAAAAATAGAATGAGCCATCTCTTGACATGGATCTATTCCATGAAAAAGACATCTTGTTACCAATCCAAGTTTCTCAGTCTAATGGAAATCACCCAAGGGATACTCATTCCCGAAAAGAGAAAATCGTATCCTCAACTCCCATATCAATCTCTTAAACATTTCCATAGTTACAAAGGTTCGATTGTCCAAAGATCACTTACGTTCAAACTTTTAAAATGTTCAAGGTTCATCGTTATCACTCCTCTGTCTATTCCATCTCTAGGTACATAGCTTTAGAATCGTAGTCCATCAACAAACCAACGACATCCACATTTCAAAAGATCCCAACACTCCACTTTACCTAGTTATAGGGTTACTAAAGGTATGACTTTCCTCAAAATGGTGGTCTACAGACAACTGAGATTTAACTATCTTCCATGCTCTACTAAGACCAGAATTTCATTGTCATATTTCATACTAAAATGATCAACTCTTAACTCCCAAGTTCAAATCTCTAACCATCAACCCCGACTCATACCACACCATAGTTACGACTTAACTCCCACCTCATAGTCTTAACTTTCCTGTAGTAGGAACTACAATCCTAGCAATAAATTTAATCTAACTCTTTCTCCTCCAATAATATTTATAGACTTTCTACGAATCCCTAATGTTCGATAATCACCTAACACATAAGTCAAAACTGAAAAATATCACATCAACAAACATTCACATACTGAGGTGAACCTCTAGAAATAACAAGCCAATCCGAGTAACTAATCCAGGTTTCTCATAGAAAGAACGTCGGCCACACTCTTTTCTATTTCGAACCCCAGAATAGTTAACTGGACACCCAAAGGCAAGTCATATCACTCCCAAGTTCAACCTCTATATGCACACATAAACACATAGCACACGCAAGACAATTCAGTCACATACCCATGCAAGAACACAATTCATGCAGTGTAGTGGTGCCTATAATCATCACACAATTCACACACGAGTCTTCACTACCCACAGCTCATAAGTATTCGAACCTAGAGCTCTGATACCATTCTGTCACGCCCCGACTCTTGGGTCATGTGAACTCCACTTGATAACCCAACATTAAAGATTCACCGAGGGGACTCCTTTGTATACAATTCTATTTATGGTTAAAATCTTCAAATACTTGAATATAATTCGTTGTAAAAGAAGTTCCTTTCTAAAATTTCAAAAATATTCCAAGTCTATTTCTTAAAAAATTTGGCAGAATTTCTTCTATTTTTCGGATTATCCCAATTTTTCTGTAAACCTATTAAATTCCAAACACATCTTATACACAGGCACCGCTTGGATTCCAATTCTCAAACACAATCAAAACTACTACAACCATTCATATTCAATTACATAACAGGCATACCAGTTCCCAAAAGAAATTAAGCCATACAACCTAAAGCTGCATAATAATTAACATCCTCCACTTCCTTATATTATATTTATCTCCTCACGAATCAAACCATACATTAATTCCACTAGATGCATTCATCCATGACAATCTCACAATTTTCATACAGTCTCTCAATACAATACTTTGAAGCGAGTACACGACAATTATACTTTTATTTATATATGATTACATCCACGAATAAAATTGCTCTTTTCTTCCAAAACATTCTTCAAGATCCCATCCTTTGCTTGCCTTTCTTTTATTAAAACTTGTAAAAGGTTGGATACATACAACCTGAGCCGAAGCTCGTAGGATAAGTGTCACAACCCAACCCTGAGTCAAACATATAAGAATTATAACCCTTTCCAATGTAAACATCTGCGCTACATAATCAAGTTAACAAGAGTTTTCTTTTCATTTAAGCATTGCAAAAGATTCCAACTTTACAAACCACTCAAGAATAAATGATGTTACATGTTCAACTTCAAGTTCTCGTATTTATTACATTCATCCACTTTACTTTACATATGAACATAACTCAAATGCTATGAAACAGATATTTCCTCTTGCTTTTTCCCAACGTGCTTCCGTTGTCCTAGAACCAGTCTTGAACTTCGAAACCTGAAATGGTTTTAGTATTCAACGAGCTGAAACTCGTAGGATAAAGACTAACTCTATGCTAAGCATGATTTGTGAGGTGTGATGGGTGCAATCGGAATAAAAATACAAGTTGCATAAATTCATTATTTATTCTCACGCACACACCCACGCACGACAAGTTATTCATTTATTAAGCATTTTTCTAAATACTCATTTCTTTCACATTTATTTTCTCGTTTCCCGATTTTTTGCAAAAACCAAATCACATTTTTTTATTACTCAATTTATCACAAAACCGTAGCACAACAACGAATCGGCGTCGGGCACAGCTTATAAAAATCCCTCATTATTCTCCCAATAGATAGCTCTATAACTCATCACAACACAACACCACATTTCGGGGGCTAACCCGTGGGCATGTGGTCCCCATCTTACGCAAGTTTTCCTTAACGAAAGTCTTTATGAGTGTATCTATATGATATAACTAGATGGATTCATTGCAAAGGGCCAGCTATAAAGTATCAAATCGAGGTCTTGAAACACTCGATTTGATCAAGCTATTAAGTCTTATAGTTTTGATCAAAGTTCGAATGAGTCCTGTGTGTACAAGAAGCGTAATGGAAGCGTGGTGATCTTCTTAGTACTTTATGTAGATGATATCTTGCTCATCAAAAATGATGTAGGGGCATTATCTACGGTTAAAGTATGATTATTTGGGCAATTCAATATGAAGGACCTGGGAGAAGCCAGTCACATCCTTAGGATCAAGCTTGTGCGAGATTAGAAACGAAGGATGTTGGGCTTATCACAAGAAAAATATATCGATGATATCCTTGCTCGTTTTAGTATGCAGGATTCTAAGAAAGGGTTTCTCCCTTTTAGGCATGAAATCACTCTATCCAATGATCAGCCTAAGACACTTGATGAGATAGGAAAGATGAATGTGGTTCTTATACTTCGGCAGTAGGAAGCCTTATGTATGCTATGCTTTGACATAGACCTAACATTTGCTTTGCTGCTGGCATGGTTAGAGATATCAATCTAACACAGGACAAGAGCATTGGACAGTGGTAGATAAATATAATTAAGTACCTGAAAAGAACTAAAGATTATATGTTGGTCTACCAGGCAGATAGTCTAGTACCTTTGGGGTACAAAGACTCAGATTTTCAGTCAGATATAGAGCTTACATCATGAGACAACCTTGCAGATCCTTTACAAAGAGCTTACCAGATAAGACTTTTGATAGTCATATAGAGGGTATGGGAGTCAGATGTCTGGCAGCATGATTTTAAATATAAGTGAGAGATTGCTAGGGTTGGTATACTGAAAATTATGTTTTTCGTATTTTATTTTATTTTTAACAAAATTAATTTTTTTATTTTATGAGAATCTTTATGAGTAATGTATGTATATCATTTCTTAATATTATGCATGGATGTCCGATATTCTGTATAGTATGTAATCTGGTGTGTAGAGTACGACTTACACACAAAAGATCATATTTTAGGTTCTTACAGAATATAAGTTTTATGTTTACAGTTTAGATGGAAATAGACATACCATCGATATGACTGTAGCACCGAGTTTTAATAGGTCTGTCTTGGTTACAGAAAATAGATAATAACGTCGTCTATTGTTCTGACTTTCTGTGCTAGTACACTTTGTGTATATTGAACGGGACATTTGGGGTAATTAATTTTGTACTCACTATATAAACTAATTCACACCCCAAGGTTATTATGAATAGTGCTTATCTTCTTAATCCTGACATAATTATTGATTTGTGTATATTTAATATTCGTTGTTTTGATTCATTAGAGGGTGCGGTCTTATATGGTTCTATATTTTTGGTGAGTTCGATAGAGGTATTATTTATATGGAAAATACTAATTATTGACGAAATCCACGTCCCAAAGATCAGGATTGATGACACCCCTTTAATGATGCTTATATGTTTTGACCGGGTCAAACCCTGCAAGTGGATTTAATTATCCGACGGTCAAATAAATTAAGCAAAATGGCTTAAAAAATATCAAGATGTTGATTAAATTAAATTGTTAGTAATTAAATTTAATTTGCGGGTATCGAAAATCTTAACGTGGGAAGAAATGGTAAGCATTTAGTAATAGGAGCTCAATGCAAGGTCTTGAAATTATAGGTCATAGTACAATTACAGTTCTTTAGTGGTGTGAACTATAATTCAGTATTTTATGAAAATTACAGAAACCGTTGCATCTTTACATAATTGCAAAAATCGCTAGTAGTTATCTGTGTTCAACTAGCAGTCTTACTCATAATTACTCCCCAGGTCCCTACTGTAGCCCTATATATACGCGGGTAGACTGAACCAGTTTGAGATTGATAGATCATATGTCATATATCAAATATATCATATTTTGTCTTTCAAGACTAAAATATATATGGGTTCTACCGGTACGAGTTCTCGATAGACCGTAGCCCACACTACGTTCGAGGATCGCGTAAGGGAATACATTAGAAGATCTGGCTGAATCTTTAACTCGGAATCAAATTGTAGTTGAAGAATAGATGGACAAAAGGTATTCTTCTAAATTAACTTTGATTGCATAGGTTTTATTTTGATCGTTCTTCGTCAAAAGTTTTATCTGGAGCCCATTTCGGCGTTTGCCCCTCCAATTAATTTTTTACCAAAAATCATTTATAAAAACAATGATCTTGCCAATTTTGCCTCTAACAGCAACACATACCATAGAACATCCAAGCCAGTTTATAGTCAAGGAGACAGACAAATTTATAACATGATAGAAGATAAGTCAATAAACACGTGCGTATGAAATGCAGATGCCCAACCCAATATGCACCCAAATTATAATAGGGATTTCATGTCGGGAAGCACCAGAGTAGACTTGATGGGACTTGATCACCAAAGACATCATCGTGCCTCGTTGCGAAAAGTAAATGCATCACTGGGCTTCATGCCACAGCTGTAATACTCAATGGCAACAGCGTGGGGGTGGGCCAACCAATTATCAGCCATCCGTATCCGAGCTGACAATTCTCACCTTAAGATGCGTGATGCCTTCACAAGTGTCAACCCAAACTCTAAGAGAATTCAAGAGACATTCACATTATACAAAGTATCAAGATGAGGGATTTATGACTGCCATAATTGGGCTCTTTTTGAAATTACTTAAAGTTTAAGCTATCAAAATCAGAATGCTAGCAACGAACCCATAGTGCCCAACAGTATCCACGATAAATTATTTCAAATACGAAGGATGCACCCAAGGTGTATAAATCAAATCTGTAACACCGGGGACGTACCCAGGGTGTACAAGGGGAATACATCCCAAAATATTTTCAAAAAATGGCAAGCAGGGATGCCCTAGACTTAGAATCAAGAACGACGATCTCAACACAGTCCATCCCAACAACGGTTTGCACATATGGACTCCAATATGCTAGAATGCAAATGAAAATACTCATAATGTGTACCATTGATCTCAAGTGCAACAATTTATAGCATGGCATTAACATGGCAATATTCATGGTACAACGCGCAAAGCATAAGGTACAAGTATGTGAAGTACAAGTTACAATTCTCAAGATATGATTCAAATATGGTAGCATGGGTTCTAAATCATCATACATTCACTTAAAACACTAATTAACTAATTCAAATAAAATATTACACAAATACTCGGGTTTTATAGTAAAAGATACTCAAACATACACTTAACAAATTTTAAGGCCAAAAGTCAAGTATTAAATTAAAAGAGCCGATAAGGTTTTGGGGTATCAAGACATGGAATCAAGCTATGATTTTTATACAACATTTAGATAAAAAATATTTTCTACAACTATCATGTTTAACACCAAGGCCAAATCCTAAGGCAAATTGGTGAACAATTCATCTTAAGCAAAAACGATTCAGCACTTTTCTCAAGATTTTACCAAAATTATACTTCTGTTGGTCTCGGTTTTGGGGTATCATTGCAAGTTCAAATGAGCCCATTTTTTATTATGTTCTAGTTTAACAAGTCCCCAACAAGTTTCATGTTTAGAGCTGGGGGTAGTTGTTTAAAACAAGTTAGACTTTTTGGCCATTTTAAAAAGTAGGTTCTGTTAGCCGCCAAAACTAAGCAAAGCCTATTTCGGACAGAGGGTTTGAAATGGTTTTGGGATATCATCCCGAGGCTTTAAGGCCTAATTTTTGGGAAAAAAAAATACTTCAATATGTTAGCTACAATGTTCATGTAGACCCCTTTTGGAATAGGTCACATAAAATAGGGGTTTTGAGCTATACAAAAACATGTAACAAAATGTTCCTTGGGGGATGAAACTTAATAGAGACTTTCAAAGAGGGTTTTGACCTATCAATACTCAATATTTTGTTCTCAGTTTTGGTGTGTAGATGGATATACATGTCATCTACAACTTTCATGTTTTGACCAAAGTTAGGATCTTATTTTAAAATAGGGTTTCCAAGTTGGTAGTGTTGACTGGTCGAAAAAGGACACACTTTGGTAAAATTACAATATGTTGAGTTCTATTTATGAAAGTGAAATGAAACCAACTTTGGATGAAAGATAACTCAAAAAGCTAAATCTGGACATAAATAACATGCTTATATCAATTTTTTACATTGAATTATGGAATTTCAAATCTCAGGGCAGAAACATCAAAGTTCTCAAAAATTAAGCCTCTTAGGGTTCAAGTCTTCTATTTATGTCATGTCAAGTTCTTATTCCATTTCTTTGCAAGCTTGTGTTTTAGACTTTAATATCAAGGCTTCACACTTAGAGGTCATCAAACTCAAAGATAACATCACACAACAATATCTCATATCATTCATAAACAAAACAGCCCCTAATTTGTTCCTACGACGCCTTTTCGGTTTGATTTCGATTCTCAATTCTTAGAGTGTTTAAAGGAATGTGTTGGGGGATATTTTGAGGGATTTTTGACACAAGATTTAGAGGTTTTACTTACTTATTTTAGGGCTCAAGGGATGGTGTCATGGAAGGACTTAGCTTTATAAAAACTCCTCTCCTTAATTTCTCCTTCCTTTCTTCCTTTCTTCTTCCTCAAACTCTCATAAACACTCAAGGGAAAGAGGTCTGGTTTCTCTCCCTCTCTTGCACGAAAATATGAAGGGGAGAAGAGGTTTTTAGGCTTAGTTTATATAAGTAAAGGTTAGGGAACATGGAGGGAACACAAATTTAATTAATGGTACTTTCTTCTCCTTTTTCTCTTCCACTTCACATAGGTTGAGTTGATATGAGTTGACATGGTGATGGTTTTGAGGGAACAAAATCAGATTTGGGGAAGATAAATACTTCTAGGGGCTGTTTGGGGGATAAAAATATGATCCCACATAAATCAAGGGGTTTTGCATTGGTTTATGTGCCCTTTTGTGCAAGAAAATGCATTAAAAGTTAATTTGATGTATTTTTTTGGTGTCTTTTCCTACTGAGACCTATTATTTTAGTATATTTATGAGAAATATAGTATTTTTATATATTATCATAATTTTCATAGTAATTAATTAAATATATGTAGTCTTTTAAGTCAAATTAAGCTATTTTAGCAATATATGACTTTTTGACTTATTTTGTTGTGCATGAACTTCAATAATAATTTGTTTGCTTTTGTTGACCTATAACACTATATTATTATGTATATCATTTATTCAACAAGTAATGGATCATCATAATACTTAATTTAATACCTTTCTCATCATTTTAAGCTAAAAAAAAGTAAAAGATCACTTTTGGCACACTTCCCAATGTGGTCGGCATTTTTATCATTTTTGATATTATTTTGTCCTTTGCTACTTAATTGTACTTAAATCTTTAATTTAGGATATCCATGTGTCAAAATTTAAATTTTTAAGACTTTTTGCTGTACTAGGGGCAAAATGGTCATTTTACCTTATTTATAAGGATTTTTTATTTTTAATTTCATGATATTTACTTCATTTAGAATGCTAAGAGACTCTCCGGGTGTTATGGTTTTGTTGTCTGAGTTTTGGACCTTTTTGGAGTTTTCAATTCGAGTTAGGATTTTGAACTTCTTATGTGTTCTGTAGTCTCGTGGACTATCCATCACTAACACTAGGGTCCGAGCAAGGTCTTTTCACAGGTCGTTATTAATCGGGTTGTCACAACTAAGGTCTGTACCGGGTCGTTACAAACTACCCCCCTTAAACGAATTTTGTCTCTGAAATTTCACCTTGTACTTCATCGTATGGAAAGTTAGGGATGATTTACTAGCATTATGCCTTCTCGTTTCCAAAATTGTGTTCTTATTTACTTGAGTTGTTCTTTATTGCAGGTGTAGATAAGGTCGAGCCCATATGTTCAGCACTTAGAGTAAAGATTGTCTTGTCCTACTAATATCTAAACTGAGTACTACCAAACCTTCAAGGATCATATCACATAAATAGCTAGTCCTAAAAAGTTTGTATCTTTGTCGCGTTAGTTAGCCTCTTTCCATTAACTGTTGCTTCTACCCCTGTTGGGTCTATTTAAATTTCTTCTCCAGATATAATATGACCTAAAAACATCACCCGATCCATCTAAAACTCACACTTATCAAGGTTTACGTATAACTTGTGCTCTCTCAGGATCTTCAAATAATCTTCAAATGTTCCCTGTGTTCCTCTTCACTCCGAGAATAAAACTGAATGTCGTTTATCAACACAATTACACATTGGTCTAGAAAGCTTCTAAACACTCGATCCATCAGGTTTATAAATATAGTAGGTACATTTACTGACCCGAAAGGCATCACCACCAATTCATAATGCTCGTAACGAGTCCTAAAGGCAGTCTTGGGTATATCTGACTTCTACACTTTCAAGTTGTGGTATCATGACCCTAGTCTATTATTGAGAACACGTTGGCTCCAAAACACAACTAACATCAAGTACGACTTCCACAAGCGATCATACTTCTCTAAACTAGCCCACCACCGAAACTGATTTTAAACATTCTCCACTTTTATCTAGAAAGACTGTTACTTTACCGAAAACCACCTCATTTCCATATTCAAATGTACATCGAAGACTACTTCCCGATCGACTAACGACTATTAACTCGAAATCACATCACCACTTTGTGTTGGACTACTCTAGCCTTACGACCATCAAGACTAATACTCCCACTTGAATCTAATGAGTCACTACGGTTAAACATACCACACAGACTAAACGCTCTCCAGGTATATGTTTACTCATATGAATCCAATCGCAACCTCGTCACATATTTCCTTCATGTACATACCATTCACCCTACAATCCTTTAACTGAACAGTATTAACTCCTGATTATAAAGTCTCTTATTATCATCACTTAATCCCTTTACACATTTTATTCCACACAATCGAACTAAGAACCACTTTTGCACTTTAATTATTTCATCTTATCCACATTTTACCAAGACACTCGATACTCTCAAGGCCATTTTTAAAAATCACATCCATGAGTTCGTATAATCTTACTTACGCTTTCACTCTTCTCATCCAAAAACTTAATCCTCCTATGTACTCACATTAAGTTGCTACATAACTCCTGCAGAAACAATACAATTATATCACCGTTTAACTTCTCATACATAGAGTTCAGACGCTCCCACAAGAAAATTTCTTCTCTATACTAGCAGCATCTACTCACCAATCTAAACAAACTTGCTCTAATGGGTCATATCCCAAAAGGTTTTTGAAAGCAACTTCCTTGCGACTCACATCGATACCTTAACGTAAATCGAATACCACTTCATAAGAGTTACACAATCTAGACGCCAAACGAATACAAACTAATACTTTAAGAACCTACCACGTGAACAGCTTGGTTTGTCAAAAATGCGCACTTCACCTCTCAAACAATCTTTAGCGTCAATGGGACTCACTGTTTCCACAAACTCCTTGGCATCTAATCCTTGAATTGCTTAACTGAAGAGTTACTAGTCTTTGAGGTGATCTTGATAATCCTGATGACGAAGTCTGTAATCATATGCTTCCACCTTCTCGTTAGTCATTCTAAAGGCTACTCCATTCCTCTTGGCCTTTACCGTATGTTCTTGACGCGCTAGAACGTTGGGTTTAAATGTCTCTCCAATAACTGGATCGTTTTCTCAAGCGGTTGGTCATTATAAGGTAAAACGAACATGATAAAAGATATGGTTGTGGTATATATACCTAGTCATGTGATCTAGTGTGACTTAGTGGTTAATTCTTCGTCAAACTTCAAACGTTCATTGTTGTGATCAAGATTATTCGTTCATTGATAGTGATGGAAAAAATTCAAATTCTAACACTTTCATGGGAAGGCTGGCATGAATATCGATGTATATAGACGTACCTCTTTTGTTAGCGTACTAAGGTTATCATGACTTTCGAGGTTGTTTCTCATTTGTTTTACTAAGGTTATCACTTTCTTACTATCGGTATGAATCTTTTGCTTCTCAATTTATCGGATGAGTGGGTCAGCTATGAACTAGTCTGGGAAAGTTTAAATTGTGCCATATGGTGGTGTCGCGAATCCTTTGGTGTGAAGCTGTCATTTTTAACATTAGAATTGCTAATGGCATATTCTTATTTGTCGGGACCTTTGAAAAGATATAGTTAGTTGTTATTGACAATTGTAGTTACTCATATTTCTATGGGGTAAGGTTTTAAAGGTCGATAGTCAAAAACATGCACGGGGTTAGGACATCTTAAGGTGGAACCCAGGTAGTTCAAAGATAGGTTGGATTAGGGTAAGGGGTCAAGGCTAAGGCAATCATTGTTGACCCAGATTGAGAGGTCAATTGAGGCTTAGACGCATTTGGACATAAGAGTTAAGCAACCAATAAAGATTACAAAGGGGATGTTCTCCGGACCAGTCTGTGCAACATCTGATCATGAAAAAAGATATGTTTAAGCAATGGGTAGCCAAACTAGATATTTACCGTGAAGTTACGTTGGCCTAACGTACTTAATTCCAAACATCCAAATCGACTTCCCAGGTTGGGATTTCGAGAGTAAACAAGGAATTCACGAAACTGCTGCACAAAAGTGCAAAACTAGGATCGAGAGAATTGTACGAGGGTAAAAGACTTTACCAATGTCAAATATTCGAAACCGGTGTTGTTAGGAAGAAAGACACACAAAGGGCTTCAATCGGGTACGAGAGTTGTCATAAAGGCTTGAGAAAGAAACTCATAGTGATAGAGTTGTGGGGTTCTAATGGTGGCTTTCGTAAAACTTAAACTAGCCTGGGTGTTTCACCATCTAGGGGTTCATTAGCTTGTCGGTGGTTCAGTTGTCTATCAACCATCCTAGGAGATTGTTGATATTTGAGGCTTGTATCAATTCTTGATTGTTTTCATGATTTAGGGTTAATTTGGGATTATGAGATAGCTTATGAAGAATTCAACGACAAACATTTGCATTACATTTTAATCATGTAACCGGTGTACAAGCTTTTAAAAGTTCACAGAACATATGTACAACATCCAACGAAGGAAAATATACAACGCCCAACGCACTAAAGCCTAGACGAATAGATGCGGATAGAAGTAGCGGATAACTGAGTCACGCTCCCATGTTACCTCATAGATACTGTAGCAGCGCCACTGCACTTTCACGTGCCAAAAACTCTCCGGTCCCATGCGAGCTCTGTTGATTACAGCTATTGGTGTTGCAGACAATACTGTCAATATCATTATTTTTGTAAACGATTTTCGGTAAAAAATTAATTAAACGGGAAAATGCCTAAACGGGGTCCAAATAAAATTTTTGACGACGAACGATCAAAATAAAACCCGTGCAACCAAAATTAATTTAAAAGAATACCTTTTATCGATCGATTCTTCAACTACGATTTGATTTCGAGTTGAAACTTCTGTGATATCTTCTATCGTATTTCCTTATGCGATTGTCGAACGTAGTGTGTGTAACAGCCTGAACCCCGAGAACCCATGGACACAACCCAAATTATCCCACATCAAAGCTATCAGCAATGACTTTCTTAATAACAACACTTTATTTCCTTTAAGCAATCATAAATAAAACATTTTATTCTCACGATATACACATGTGCCACAAAGGCTAAACAAAAATTTTAACTTTCAAGAGTTCATTTACAACACTGGTATTATTACAATTATCCACTTCACTTTCTGTACAATTATAATGTAAATACAAAGAAATATTAACTCTTCCTCATAGCCTTTTTCCCACATGCATCATCTACTGTGGTATCGTCTCGGATCCTCGAAACCTGAAATGGTTTTGTATACATACATAAGCCGAAGCTCGTAGGATAAAGACTAACTCTATGCTAAGCTTGATTTGTGAGGTGTGATGGGTGCAACCAGAATAAAGATACAAGTTCCATAAATTCACTATTTATTTCCACACACGCCAAGTTATTTATTCATGTAACATTTTTTCACATATTCCTTTCTTTCACATTTATTCTCGATACCCAATTTTTCACAAAAGCCAAATCACATTTTCATTACCCAGTTTATCACAAAAATCGTACTACAACAATGAACCAGCACCGGGCGTAGCTTATAGAAACCCCTCCCTATTCCCTCAATAGGCTACGCGAAACCATTGGGTAATAGATAGCTCTATAACTCACTACGACACAACACCACATTTTGGGGGCTAACCCGTGGGCATGCGGTCTCCATCTTGCACAAGTTTTCGGTCTTTCACCGCGGACCCGCCAGGCCAACTTAATTCACATCAACCCATACGGTTCATTAACATCAAGTGTTTAGTTTTCACATTTAATCTTTGAATGTAAACCTTCGCGGGCTTTCACCGCAAGACTGCAGCCTCTCATTATGCAAGAACCTTCGCGGGCTTTCACCGCAGGACCGCAGCCCCTCATTATGCACATTCCACATTTCAAATTTTCCACTTTATCGTCAAAACAAATTACGTTCAAGTATTTTAAAATGTCTTTCATATCTCATGCATTATGCATTATTACTTCAACATGCAAATTCTCATAATTATCATATTATTAAGCAATGTTATCATGCTTCAACACAAGATTAAATTCATTAGTATGCATCTCATTGAAAAGGAAGCACCCATCTTACATATATACAAATAAATTTAAAATCCATTTAGTCTTTTCATCCATGCCTCACCATAACTACCCCACTTCATATCCCAAACTCGCCTGAGTTTAGTTTATTATTATCATTCTTATTATTATTCTTTTTATTTTCCAAAGAAATAACAAGTTTAAAATTTTTCAAAGGGGCCCAATCGAGGGTTTAATCAACATAAAAACAAGTAATTTAGGAAATTAGGGCCTAGGTATTCAAGATCAAAACCTTTAAGAAAAACATCAGAATTTTGAAAAATGACCCTGACTGCTCGATCGGTGAGAAGACCGCTCGAGCAGTCTCTCGCCTACACCAAAGAACCGAGAGTGCCAAAAGACCGCCCGATAGACTGCTCGAGCGGTCTATCCATCGGTCGTACTCCTGATTCTTTTTCATGCCAAAAATTTTAGTTTTTAACATTGAAAAGATTTTTAGTACCTTTTGCCCCATTTCGAACACAAAATAACCTTTTTAAAAAAAAGAATAAAAGTCATTCTCCAAGTCTCTCTCAGGCCATAAGAGTGTTTTTGAAGCAAAAACCCATAAAAAACCTTTAACATTTAAAACCACGGTTACCCATTTCTTGAAAAACCCCAAATTCTTCTCAAAATGGTGGTCACATAAACCATGTTTCATCAAATAGCTCTAAATCTTTAACTTTAGTTAAAATACTAACATTAATTCATAATTTATCAAGTTACCTTCTCCAAATGATAATTCAAAGTTTCAATCCTCAACAAAACCCTTTTATGTAACAAACCCAAACTTTTCGATTATGTTCATTTTCCATAAATTTCATACATCCTAAATATGACATAGGATTCACACAACTTAATTTTCTCCAAATATCCATACTCAAATCTTAGTTTTATACATGCTAGGGTTTTCTCTAAAGGCAAAATATCAACACAAATCAAAATCAAACCACAAGAGAGAGTCTAGATCTTACCTCAAGGACATTTCATCATCAAGAATCGAACCTCTTGTGAGCTCCAAATCGCGAAAGCCCAACACACGCAACTTCAAATGAGCTTCCAACGTATATCCATGCTCTCCAACGGCCACTCATGCAAGGAAACGGCAAGATCTTCACCCCCAACGAACATGGAAACTCTCAAGGACCTCCAAAACTAAACCCTAGCTCACTCTTAAGCTTTTAGAGAGAGAGAGGAGAGAAGAGAAAATAGAAAAACCAGCCCAAAATCGACATTAATAACCTCTGCCCATCACAAACCGCTCGATTGGTCTCAGGACCGCTCGATCGGTCTCGACAGCGACTGCACTTTTGGTTCGACTTTAAATAAGCATATCTCCTTCATCCGAACTCCAAATAGGGTCGTTTTTGTTCTCAAACAGAATCCCCGGAAGTCTACTTTCCAATAGTTTAAATCTCATACCAAATTTTATTTTGTACAAAATGTTATGACTAAATTAGTGAAGGTATGTCACTTTTCTTCATACACTTTTCATATATTTTTGTCCAAACATCCATTAGAATCTCATATTTTTCCATTAACATACCTTTCATGCGTACCCAAGCTCAAAACATCACCAAGCTCAAGTTTTGATCCATACTCCCATCAACACTTAAACATTTCTTAAAATAAAATGGGGCGGGGTCTTACAACTCTTCCCCTCTTAAAAGAATTTCATCCCCGAAATTCAGCACTAAATCTCAAGCCCAGCACCACCTCATTAACCATCAATAATCTCTGTTACAAACCCAGCAACACCATACCACATGAAGTCATAAGTTTCACACACAAACCTTACTCAAGTTTTGAGGATCAACTGACGACCATCCACCTTGGTACCACATCATTATCCTGCTTATACTAACTAGGCCGTCACTGAAGCTGACAAAATGCTCATCCGTGATCAACTGCATAAATGTTCATTTTCAGAGAAAAAATTGCTTAATCCACCTAAAATACATAAGAACGCTCTTCCTCTAAACCTTCGTCCTCTATTCCATCCTCTATCGTCAACCACAATTCCACCTCATTATCCAAGTCAAGACTCCACACAATCAACTAGCTACAAAATCAACATAAGTATCCATTAACCCACTCAAACTCAATTATACTTCTCGTGTAAGAGCTCGCTACTGCACAACTCAACATCTCGCCCTCAAATCACTGATTTTAGATCTACAGATCAACTTCAAAGCAAACTTGATTATCGTCATCCAGCATCAACTTCAAACTTACAACACACATATCGGTCCTCTAAACCCACAATAGGTACTTAAGCCCAAGTCTTATTCGTCAGGTAGCCAATCAAAACCTACCTCTTACATTAGAGAGTGCGATCTTATATGGGTTTATATTCTCGGTGAGTTGGATAGCGGTATTATTTATATGGCGAATATTAATTATTGACGAAATTCACGTCTTGAAATATTGGGATTGACGATACCCCCTTAAGGAAGTTTATGAGTTTTGACCGGATCAAACTCTGTAGGTGGATTTGATTATTCAGCAGTCAAATAAGTTAAGCAGAAGGGTTTAAGGAATATCAATATACCAATTAAATTATATTATCAGTAATTAAATTTAATTGGCGGGTATCGAGAATCTTAATGTGTGGAGAAATGGTAAGCATTTAATAACAGGAGATCAATGCTGGATGGTCTTGAGATTATGGGTCAGAGTGTAATTATAATTATTTAGGAGTGTGAACTGTAATTCAGTATTTTATAAAAATTACAGAAATCGCTGCTAGTTTTCCATAATTGTAGATACTGCTATGAGGTTTTCTTAATTGCGAAAAGAGTTGATATGTGTCTGTGTTCTACTGGAAGTCTTACTCATAATTACTCCCCAGGTCTCTACTGTAGCCCTATAAATATGCGGGTAGGCTAAACCTGTTTCATAACTTGTCTCTAAGACTAAAGCTGACCAGGTTCTGACAGTACGAGTTCTCAATAGTCCGTAGCCTACACTACGTTTGGGAATCGCATGAAGGAATACAGTAGAAGATCTAATAGGAGCTTCAACTTGGATTCAAATCATAGTTAAAGATTCAACCAGAAAAAAGGTATTCTTCTAAATTAACTTCGGATGCACGGGTTTTATTTTGATCGTTCGTCGTCAAAAATTTTATCTGGAGCCCATTTTGGGTTTGCCCATCCAATTAATTTTTTTCGTTAATCATTTGCAAAAATAAAGATATTGACAATCTTGCCTCCAACACCCAGAAGGGGTCTGTATTGCTCGCCTTGCCTATAAATAGGTGACATTTTCAAGCAGAACCAAAGAGAGAAACACTTGGAGGCCCAAACTTTATCAAAATACTCCCCCATTCGATATTCTCCCATCCATCCTATTCTTTTCTAGTCTCATTCGTGTTCTTGTTTTCCTTAGAGAAATTCTTGGAGCACATATATTGGCTTGGAGATATCGTATTCTCACCACCGACGGGCCATTCAAGGTGGATATTCACATGAGGTAACTTAGGATCCCACGACTCTTTTTAAACCCTTTTTTTTCTTCCAAGGGTGTTGTGGATAAGTTTTCCATTATTTTATTGCTTATTTATCGTTCATTTCAATGTAAATATTTATTTCCTCTAAGTTTTTCATTATTAGCAGTATATTCATACCCCATTATTTCGTATATTTATAGTTATTTACATTCTATTTTGTTGCTCACAAGCACACTGAACACATTCAAAGCTTTTTGAGGTTCTGAAACATAACGGCCGCGACCTTGTTATGTCACAGCCGTATGTTTTGTTAAACCCCCAGTCACGACCGTGTACTTTTTATAAGAGTCGGTACATTTATGCCACTTTATATTCAGTGGTACAATATCCTGTTATTACGGTCGTAAGATTATTTTATGGCCAGAAATGCAGAAACCCTATTCAAAACTCTCTGTTATCTGTTTATTTCAAATTTGTATATCCTTTTATTACTCTATTTAGTATTTTCGTCTTTATGTATCTCTGTTTAGTTTTCTATTGGGTAATGAAAGGCAGATTTGGCCTAGACAAAATGGGCCATAGTCTCCATTCTGTACACCTTCATATCTGCGTATTCTGAGGTTATACAAATATGACGACCGTGCATTTTATCTTCTTTTCATGTTACGGCCGTGACATCCTGTGGCTACGATCGTGAAGTTTTGTAAGGCCAGTAATATGGAAAGGTGTTTTAAGCATTCTGTTATTCATATTTGATATCCTGTATATTCTGTTTAGAGTTATTGCTTGTATAGAGGATGAATGATGGTGGATCTAACCTAATACCAATAAGTTATGGTATCTGTCTTGTATATCCTATTCATTTGAGCCTGTTTTAAGCCTTGTGTAATGTATATACCCTTTCTATACCCTTAAAAACCATAGCCGCGATATATATTTGTTATGGCCGTGAGATATTTTCCATTCGTTCTTCGTGATAACACTATTTTTATCACGACTCCCTATTTTGTGACTATTTTTGTCATAGCCACAGCACTTATTGGTACGGCTCTAAGTTTTTTGCATGACCAGTAGTTTAGATATGATGTTTAAGTCTCTTTTTCTTGTTCTATATAACCTGTTTATAGCATGTTAGGGACAAAAATATTATTTTATGACCCTTAAAATCTTACTTGTTTGTTATATTGCTTACTCACATGTTTTTAGCTTTGCTTTGCTTAAACAATACATGTGGCATATCTAGAAATAATAACCAAGTTGCATGACCTTAGGAATCGTAGTTATGATTTTGTTTGAACTCTCTTTAACTCCCTATTCTGTAAATGTTACCCTTAAAAACTTTACAACAAGAACCAATATTGACAAAGTAGAGGACAACCTCTCGGTTGGGCGAAAAGGGTGCCTAACACCTTTCCTTTTCGTACCTTAGCCCTTGAACCCTCTTTTTTTCGTTACGTATTTAAAAGACCCGCAACCTTTTTTCTATTTTTCTTGTTTTTTTCTCAACAGCTAAGTGGAAACTCCATTTTT
The DNA here is from genome assembly GCA_034768845.1 of Heliamphora exappendiculata. Lineage (NCBI taxonomy): Eukaryota > Viridiplantae > Streptophyta > Magnoliopsida > Ericales > Sarraceniaceae > Heliamphora > Heliamphora exappendiculata. The sequence continues at coordinate 21,472 of JAOTRH010243386.1, read as the reverse complement.
CAAAAGAGTGCTCAGATATCTTGGACTTTTATTTTAAAAAGAAAAAGAATATTTTTCTAAAAATAATAGATATCTGGTGCATCCCACGTGAGACAGGCCGAATGGTGGGAATGGTAATAACGAACGATTTAACCTTCCACCCGTTGGACAAGGAAGCCCATGGAGAGATCCCAATCCACTCTACACTGGGGCAACCTCCGATTAACTTTGGGAATTTCAATCATCCTCCACAACAGCCGAACATCCCTTTCAACAGAAAGCAAGTCATTAATATTGTTTAGGAGCAGTTTTGGCCAGCTCTCAAGGGGATTGAAAGGCTAATTTATCGAAAATTGTATCTAAATGCTATTGACATAATGTACGAGTTTCCTAGAGGATGCAGAATCCTAGAATTCGTTCCGTGTTCAAGAGAAGATCACTATTCTACTGTTAAGCATGTGGCAAGATTCACCATCTAGTGTGGAGAAATAGGTGGTAACAATTTATTAAGGCTATAGTTATTTTCTAATTCTTTAACTGGTACAGCCTTTACCTGGTATATAAACCTACCACCGAATTCAATTTAGAGTTGGCCTCAACTGGAGAAATTATTCCATTAGCAGTTTTATAGGACGACACCAGAGGTTACAATGGCAGATCTATCAATGATGTATCAGTTACCAGGGGAATCGATGGAGGCTTATATCTCAAGGTTCAAGAAGGCTAGATTCAAGTGCAAGGTGGTCCTTCCTGAAATAGAGTACGTTAGGCTGGCCCAAAACGATCTATATTTTGAATTACAAAAGAAATTCGAAGGGATGGAGTTTTAGGATCTGTTCGAGTTAGCAGCACAAGCTATAGGATATGAGTATATATTGCGCGAGGAACATGACAAAAAGGTACCTTCTAAAGGAACATATTATCGAGATCCAAATTATACTATCGCAAATTCAGAAGCCCATTCTGAGTCCAAAGTAGCGGTGGCAGAAATCATCAACAAGAACCCTTATGTTTGAAAAGATTTCATTAAGGTGGAACCCACCAAGTCTCAGGGATCCTTAGCATCCCAAAAGATTACTAGAGTTTTGGGATGCCCCGTCCTCCGGACACGTCAGAATATACATAAATATAAATAAAGAGATATTCTAGCCATTCATTTATATTTACATATAATAAGTATTACATCTTTAGAGTTTCTAAACTGTTCAAAGGTATATACATAGCGTTTACAGTTACACCAAAAAATTTTAAAAATTATAATAAGCACGGAAAACTAAACAAAAGATCAAAAGGCGAAGATTCAAATCTTCAGCAAGCACTATCGGGGTCCGCTGGCTCCTGCCATTCACCTTGTTCTTCAATTCCGTCTTCGTCTGTGGTGGCACTTTCTCAAAGAACTCCTTAATCTCACCTGTGGCACGAATGCCATGAGCCAAAACTTTAAAAAAAGTACTCTAAACTTTCTAACCATTCTCACATCAAAATATTCTATAACGCATATCATTTAGTACTCAATACAAATTTAAATCAAAGAGACAGATAAATTTAACAATTATAGCATGGCAAGCATATGTAAGAACAAGTGTACAAGTAAGTGATGCAATGGATGCGATGCAAGTGTCCAACCTGATATTCATCCAAAAATAAAAACAGGAGTTCCACTTTGGGACTTATTGTCATTACCTCTCATTGCACCAGGGACTTATTATCATTGCCGTGATGGGACTTATTGTTATTGTCTCTCATTGTACCAGGGACCTATTGTCACTACCGTGATGGGACTTATTGTCACTACCGTGATGGGACTTATTGTCATTGCCTCTCATTGCACCAGGGATTTATTGTCATTGCCATGCCTCTTATTGCACCAGGGACTTATTGTTATTGTCGTGATGGAACTTATTGTCATTGCCGTATATTGCCTCAAAGACTTATTGTCAATGCCATAAAGGGACTTATTGTCATTGCCGTATTAAGACCAGGATGCTCACTTGGTATCAACCCAAAGCCCAAGTTATCAAAACCAGAATGCTAGTGATGAACCCATGTGCCCAATAATATCCATGATCAGCCATTTCAAACACCGGGGATGCACCCATGGTGTACAAGGAGAATATATCCCAAAATATTTACAAAAATGGCAACCAGGGACTCTCTAGACTTAGAACCAAGAAGAACAATTTAACATAATCTATCCCAACACTGGTTTACACAGATGGACTCTAATATGCCAGGATGCAAGTAAAAATGTCTATGATGTATAATATGGATCTTAAGTGAAACTATCTACAGCATGGCATCAACTAGCATGGCAAAGTTCATGGTACAACTTACTAAGCATAAGTACAACTGTGTGAGGCACAAGTTCAATTCTCAAGATACAATTCAAACTTGATGGCATGAGTTCTAATTATTGTACATTCACTTAAAAATACTAATAAACTAACTCAAATCAATCAAACACAAACTCGGGTCTCACAACAAAAGGTACTCAAACATACACATAATAACTTCAAGGGCTAAGTTCAAGTATTAAAATTAGCGGGTCTGTGGGGTTTTGGGGCACTAGACTTGGAATCAAGTTATGATTTATAAACACAATTTAGATAAAAATATTTTTTAAAACTCTTATGTTTAACACTAAGGCCAAAACCTAAGAAAAATTGGTGAATAAAGCATTCTAAGTGAAAATGATTCAACCTTTCCACAAAATTTTACCAAAAGTACACCTCTGTTGGTCTCGATTTTGGGGCATCAAATCATATCAAAATGAGTCAATTTTTTGATATTTGCTAGATAAATATGTCCCCTACAAGTCTTATGAAGGGTGCTAGGGGTGGTTATTTGAAACAAGTTGAAGATATAAGCCATTTTGTAAAATAGGTTCTGTCAGCCACCAAACCCTCAGTAGAACCGATTTTAGACAGAGAGTTTGAAACGGGTTTGAGAGACTTTCCCAAGGCATCTAGGTCTAATTTTCGATTGAACATAGGTTAATATGTTACCTGCAATATTCATGTAGACCACTTTTTGATTAGGTCATTAAAAATAGGAGTTTTTAGCTATACAAAAATATGTGACAAAAGTGTCCTTTAATGACTAAACAACAACAGAGAGTTTCAAAGGGGTTTTGACATTTAAAACCTCAATATTTGTGCTCATTTTTAGTGGGTAGTTAGATATACATGTTATCTACAACTTTTATGTTTTGGCCATAGCTCGGATCTCATTGTAAACTAGGGTTTTTAGGTCAGTATTGTCGACTGGTCTAAAAATGACACACTTTGATAGAATTACAATATCTCGAGTTCTACTTACTAAAATGAGTTGAAATCAACTTTGGATGAAAAATAACACAAAACTCTAAATCTGGAGATAAAGAACATTCTTAGATCAACTTTCTACGTTGAGTTATAGAATTCCAAATATCAGGACAAAAACATTAAAGTTCTTAAAAATCAGGTCCTTATATGTTCAAGTCTCCTACTTATGATATGTAAAGGTTTTGTCCCATTTTTTTGCATGCTTGTGTTTTAGGCATAAATACCAAGGTTCCAGAACACTTTTAAGTCATCAAACTCAAAAATAACAACACACAACCATATCTCATATCATTTAAAAACATAATGACCCCTATTTCTTAACTACAATGCTTTTTCAGTTTGTTTTCGGTTCTTGATTTTTGAAGTGCTTAAAGAGATGAGTTGAAGGATATTTTGGGTGATATTAGACATACGGTTTAGAGGTTTTACTTACTTATTTAGAGGCTCAAAGGGTTGCAGGATGGAAGGACTTAGCTTTAGAGAACACTCCTTGATTTCTTAGCTCATTTCTTCTTTCTTTCTTTTTCTTTCTTCTCTCAACTAACCCAAAATTTTCAAGAACACTTTGAATCAGGTTTCCTCCCTCTCTATCTATTGAAATATGAAGGGGAAAGAAGGCTACAAGGCTTAGTTTATATAGGAAAAGGCTAGAGAACAAAATAATCACTTTTAAGTCATTTTTCTTCATTTCACATGGGTGATGTGACATGGTGCAATTTTTGAGAGATACAATTCAGATTTTGGCATGTGGGAAGTCAGCTAGCTTCAGTTTGGGAGATAAAAATCTGATCTTACATCAATCTTGGGATTTTATCTCGATTTTCGTATCATTTTGTGCAAGAAAATACTTTAAAAGTTAATTTGATGTATCTTTTTTGTCTTTTCCTACTAAAACTTATTAGTTTAATATTTTTATGATAATTTTAGTATTTTCATTCATTATCATAATTTTTATAGTAATTAATTAAATAAATATAGGCTTTTAAGTCAAATTAAGTTAGTTTGATAAGATATGACTTTTGGACTTATTTTAGTGTGTATGAACTTCAATAATGATTTGTTTATTTTTGTTACCCTATAATACCATATTATTATGTATATTACTTATTCAACAAGTCTTGAATCATTATATTGCTTGAGTTGACACTTTTCTCATCTTTTTAAGCTTGAAAAAAGTAAAAAGCTACTTTTGGCACAATTCCTAATGTGGCTAGCCACTAAGGGGTATTTTTGTTATTTTTATATTATTTTATTTTTTGCTACTTAATTATACTTAAATCCTTAATTTATGGTGTCTACGTGTCAAAATTTCAGTTTTTATGACTTTTTGGTGTACTAGAGGCAAAATGGTCATTTTACCTGAATTATGAGAATTTTTTATTTTTAATTTATTATTTCATGATAATTACTTAATTTATAATGTTGGGAGGTTCTTCGGGTATTAAGGTTTTGTTACTTGAGTTTTGGACCTTTTTAGGGTTTTTGGATCGAACTTTGTGTTTTAGGTATAGTTAGGGTTTTTGATCTTTCAGCGACTTAAGATTTTGTCGGTTAATTGTTGCTAATACTACGATTTGGACTGGGTCTTTACATGAGTCATTATCAACCAGGTTATTACAACTAAGGTCCAAACTGGGTCATTACAAGTTTATACATTCGACATAACGAAGGCAGACTTGATCTTTAACCTCCTACTTGCTGACAAGATGTTCATATTCTCGGTAGGACATAAGATTCCACCACTAGAGGAGCTCTGTGACACTCCGTTTCCCGGTCATGTCGGGACATATGTAACTATAAATAAGGAACATATACTAGCCGAATGCTCATAAATACTTAAGGTAACTATTATATCATTAATGGTTCAGAAATTGTTCAAAATACTTAATAAGTACAGTCATCCAGAAAGCTTAATAAAAGTTACATTATGTCCTTGAAAAAACTAAACAAAAGATCAAAAGTAAATATCCTACGTCTTCAAGCGACACTGTTGGGGTCTGCTAGCTCTTGCCACTCTCCCTCTTCCACAAAATATTCTCCTTCAATGAACTCGCCTTTTTCAAATAATTCTTCGTCTTTACCTATGGCACGAATGCTATGAGCCGAAGCCTAGAACCAAATTCTCTAAACCGTTTAACAAACTCACAACAAGATATTCTATAATACATATCGTATAATACCCAATACAATTTAAGGCCAAAGAGACATGTATTTTATCATTTTCAACAGGGTAAGCATAAATAAGAGCAATTGTACAAGTGCGTGATGTTGATGAATGCAATACAGTTGCCCAACCTATCATACATCCAGAAAAATATCATGAATTCCACGCCGGGAATTACATAGTAGACTTGATGGCTCTTGATCACCGAACCCATCCTCGCCTCGTTGCGAATAGTAAAGGCATTGCCGAGCTTTATGCCACAGCTGTTTTACTCAATAGCAACCGCGTGGGGATCGACCTTTATCCAATTGTACCCATCCTTATTCCAGGTTGACCAGCACCACCATAAGAACAAGGATACTCATTAGCTGTCAAACCAAAGTCTAATTAATAACAGGGATTTGAAAAGACACTTAACATTATTCAGAGTACCAAGATGAGGGATTTAAGACCGCCATAATTGAGCACTTTTCTGAAATTACCACCGCAGTGGTATTAGGTCCGCCAAACTAGACTCTTCTCCGAATTACCCTTCAAAACATCGTGGCAATGGGGTTTAGGTCTGCCATAATTGGGCTCTTCTCTGAAGTTACCACCGCAGTGGGATTAGGTTTTTCGAATTAGGCTCCTCTCCAAAATTACCAATTTTCTCGTGTTAACACCACTTCTATAATTTTAACCATAATTCAAGGAGCAACAGAAACCAATGGGACATATACCCAACAAGTATGACTGAGGTTTAAAATAACCAAAACAAGTGTACATGATGCAACTCACAATGATACGAATAAAAGAGACTCCGATAACCTAAGATGACATGTAGGAACGTTCATGATGTGCAATATGCTTCTCGTGTGTAATTAATCATAACATGACATGTAAATATGATATGGCACATGGTACAATATGCTAAAGCATCAAGTACAAGCAGGCGAAGTATAACCGCAATTTAAGCGACATAGAACCAAATCAATGGCATGAGTTTATTTCATCAAAAGCATCATTTTGATATACTAATTACACACCAAGTCCATGTAAGGTTCACATACCCAAGTCTCATAATTAATACACCATTTAAACACTTGAATAATTTTAGGTATAAATTTAATTGCTAGTTTTGAAGTTGCGACAGCGCTTTGAAGTACTTAGACATTGATTTAATTTCTAAAATTTTAACACCAATTAGATAAAAATATTTTCTATAACTTTCATATTTATCACCAAGGTCAGTTCCTAAAGCAAAAAGGTCATTTATTTTATTTTAGTAAAAATAGTTCAGCAATTTACAGAGAAATACATAGGAATTGAACCTCTATTGGCCACTATTTTGGGGTATCAATTAAAGGGATATGGCTTTGATTTTTGGTGGGGTTCTAGTTTAAGGAGTCCCCTACAAGTTTTATGTTTTGAGTTAGGGAATGTTACTTGGAAAAAGTTTGAGAATTTGGCCATTCATAAAGAGGGTCCAGTCAGCCTAAAAAGGGTCTGCAGAGTGTGTTTTTAACAGAGAATATTTAAAACCTTTGGGGTGTCATCCGAGAATATTTTGGTCTGATTTTTTCTCAGTAACTAATTTAATATGTTAGCGACAAAGTTTATGTTTACCAATTTTGTATTTGGCTTCAAAAAAATTACGTTTTAAGTCTCATAAAAAGGTGTGACAGAGAGGTCTGTCAGTCACTAAACCTTAACAGAGAATTTGGGAAGTGTTTTGACCTATCAAGATTTCATATTTTTGTCTCATTTTTGGTGAAAAGAAATATAAATGTATCCTATACAAGTTTTATGTTTTGATCTAACCTCGGTTCTCATTATAAGTTAGGGTTTTTAGGTCTGCAACTCAGAGTAGTCAAGATCTGACACTCTTTGGAATAAATAAGCTATCTGGAGTTCTACTTAACGAAATCACTTCAAACCAATGTTTTAAGAAAGATGACTCAAAAATCTAGATCTAGAAACAAAAATCACTTTAAGACCATTTTTCTACATTTAGTTATAATTATTTAAAGTAGGTGGCATAAAGTGAGTAAGTCCAGGAAATCAGTCTACTTAGGATTTTGGTTGCTTAGCTTATGTTGTGCACATTTTTGACATATTTTCTTTGCATGCATGTTGTAAACTCACATAAACCAAAACTCCAAAACATGTTTAGGCCATAAAACTCAAAGATACACACATGCAAATACATACAAAGCTTACTCATACATAAACAGTCGCTAAATCACTCTTACGACGCCTTTTTAACTCATTCTTTGTTTAATTTTGTTAGGGTTTGTTATAGAGATGAATTGAGGGGTAACTTGGGGGAGAATATCAAAAAGTTTGAGGGAGTTGGTTACCTTATTTGATGCTCAATGGTTGAAGAAGAAATAGACTTAGCTTTATTGAACCTCCCTTGAGCCTTTCTTCCTTCCTATTCCTTTCTTCTTTTTTCTTCTCTCCTACTTCTCTCTTAAGACACTTAGATAATTTTTGTACTCTCTCTCTCACCCTCTCAGCTGTACCACATGAAGGATAATGGAGGGGCTTAGACCATGTTTTTATAGAAGAAAATGTTAATGGAGATTAATTATTACAAAAATTTAAATTTTGAATTTTGTTTGAATCTCATTGGTTGCATGGGAGGTGGGCTTTATTATGAACTTACAAATTTAGATTTTGGGACAGTGTGGTTCGGCTATGCAGTGTTTGGGAAGATAAAAAGCTGTCTTGGTAATTAATTAGGATTTTAAATGGTATTTTGGTGCATTTTGGTGTATTTAATTGCATAAAATATTAATTTTATGTACCTAAACCTGATAAAACCTATTATATTAATGTATTTATAATTAATATAGACTTTTCATGATTTATCATAATTTTGATAGCAATTAATCAAATAAGTGTAGGCTTTTAAGCTAAATTAAGCTAATTTGACTAGAATTGACTTTTTGACTTATTTATTGTGTAGAGATTTTAAATAATGATTTGTTCACTTTTGTTGAGCTATATTAGTATATTAGTATATATATTACTTGTATAAAAAGTGTTGGGTCAAAATAATGCTTAATTTATACATCAGTTTTCTCATTTTTAAGCTTAAAAAGGCAAAAAATAGCTTTTTGGGCACAATTTCCTAGGTGGCAGGCCATGCAAGGGAATTTTGATCATTTTTGTTGTTATTTTGTATTTTATTAATTAATTATATATAAATATCTAATTTTGAGTGTCCATGTGTCCAATTTTAAATTTTTAGGACTTTTTGCTGTACTATGGGCAAAATGGTCATTTTACCTTAATTATGGGAATTTTTTTGATTTTTAATTTAATATTTTACGTTATTTACTTAATTTAAGCTGTTCCAAGACTTTTTTAAGTGTTAGGGCTTTGCCTCTGAGTATTTGGTCTCTTTTAGGATTTTCAAGTCAAAATTAGGGTTTCGTGTTACTTTGGGTTTTTGGGCTAATTAGGGTTTCCCTTGTTTGTGTAACAATCTAGGTTCTCATTATCTATCCGTCGATAATACTAGGATTTGAGTCAGGTTGTTATAATTTAGGTGTTTACTACTAGGGCCTGGACCGAGGTGTTACAATCTACCCCCGTTAAACAAATTTCATCCTCGAAATTTTATGCGAAGGGTTGCGGATGGTTATTTATACTTCTTCTCTTCGAAGTTATTGTCCTTATTTACTTGAGCCGTTCTTTATTGAGGAAACGGATAAGGTTGGGTTTGTACGTTTATTACCTTGAGCTATTGTTATTTTATTTTACTAACATGTTAGACCGATATCTACATAATTCTCAAAGGTCACGTCGCTTATTTATGGCGTGGGATTTGTCTGGCCAGAGCTAACCTAAGAGCCTTTATCTTTCAAGTGTACCCTTTATTCGTAATGGTGTAACAAGGCTAAACTAACACACATCCCAAAGTTGCGAATACGAGCGTACCTCTAATCATCGACGAATACTCCTTTTTTTTCTTATGAACGTGAACATTATGTCTTATTGATTTTCTTTCTGGTCAAGCTGTATCATCCTTCCCAATTCATCCGTTCCTTGTTGAAGTTGATTTTCTTGATATTTTTCTTTCGTCGACGGATATTGTAGTTTCTTCCCCTTGGTAGCGGGTATTGAAACTTTTTATGTTCAAACTCATTACAATTGAAACAGATTATTGGGTTCGTCTGTTGTCCCCCTTGTTGTTCTTTCTCGTTAACTTGTGAGTACAACTTGATAAGAACGAACTGCCTTTTATTTTTCAATGGTTTCCCATTACTAGAGTTACTCTTCCTTTGGTTCCAAATTCTTCTTGCATCTACCAATTCTGATTTTTCCACTAGTGCCACTCATATGACTTGTGCATAAGTGGGAAGCTACATGCAGGCGATCCTTCCCCGAATCGATGGCTCCAGGCCCCACTCAATCTTTTGTACCTTTGACTCTTCGTCTGGTATAACGGCTGCAGCAAAGCGGCTCAATTCCTCGAAGCGATTAGCGTACTGGGTTACCATCATCGGTCCTTGTTTTAGTCCCAAGAATGCTCTAATTTGTTCCTAACGGAGGGGAGCGGGAAAATATTTTTTCAAAAATAGCCCTTCAAACTGATCCCATATTAAGGCTGCCACGTCTTGGGTGTTATTGATCATAGACCGCCAATGGTTCGCTTTTTCTTCCAATAGGTGAGCTGCTAAAGCTACCCGATCTGCCTTAACTTGAACTCCCATTGAGTTGAATAACTTCTTGATGGCCCTGAGCCACTCCTTGGCCTCTTTCGGTTCTACTCCCCTAAATAGAGGGGCTCGTAGCCTTCCAAGCTCCGATAAGAACCACGCTCTATCACGCACTTGGGGACAGTTAATGTTGGTGGCAAGCTCTTGTAAAACTTGGGCTAATCCATGTGCTTCGTCATTAATGGGTCCACTAGTTTGTCGGTGGTGGTTTGGTCTTCTACCAGTCATCTAAAAAAAAGAGTCTTACGATTTATGGGTTGTTTCAATTCTGGATTATGCTCATGTTCTAGGGTCATGTAAAGTTAAGTTTGAGGTTGTTTTCGGTAAGCATTGTGTGTAAGACATATATATATATATATTAACAATACTTATATTTCATGTCATTCAAGCTCTGGTGCATAGGCAATACAATGTTTTCAAAAAAAAAATTTCACAAAACACACATACGACATTGAAAGAAAAGAAAAAGATTCAACGCGAAACTTACTTGGTCCTATCTAAAACAAACGCAGGTAGATACGTTGGACAACTGCCTTGTGCTCCCCAAAGGTTGTAGAGTCTTTTTTGGCTCCTGATGCTCATGTCGTCATCAGAATTCTTCATTGAAGGTAGGGATGGCAGGATTCAGACTCTAATATTTTGGTGGAAAAGCTAATGTGAATATTGATGCGTACAGATACTCTTTCTTTATTTGCACACTAAGGGTATCCTGAACTCAAGGTTTATCACTTGTTTTCGACTTCTCTACTGTCGGTACGAATCTTTTTCCTCCCGATTTGTTGGATGTGTTGGTCTGCTATGAACTAGTCTGGGGAAGTCCGAATTCTGTCACTTGGTGGTGTCGTGAATCCCTTGGTGTGATGCTATTATTTCTAATTGTAGGTTACTAATGGCATAATCTATTTATCGGGTCCCTTGAGAAGATGTAGCTAGTTAAATAAACCCTTAACCATTCCTGCAGTCGGGGGTCTTGGTCTTCAAAACTTTGCTGAATGTTAATGGTACTTTAAATTGTAATGTTGAGGAAGGATTACTCTATGATTCAAAGAGGCGTTAAGAGGGTTTCACGCATTTTCCTAGTCTTCCGTGAAAGCGTCGAAGCCTAATAATGTAATATCCTGACAGTCGTTGTCACTCACTGACCTTCGGGTAAGGTTTTGAAGATCGACGGACAAAATATGCGTGGAGTTCGATAAGGATGGTTAGCTCAATCTTACTGGTTTTAGATAAGGTGACCATACGGCAGTGACTAGATGCTGCTGGGGTTAGAATATCTTAGGGTGGACTCCCAGATGGTTCAAAGGGGACATAGTTTAAAGAAATCACTGTTGGCTCGGGTTGAGAGGTCGATTGAAGCTTAGATGAACTAGAGATAAGGAATCAGCAATTAATGAACATTAAAAGAGGATGTTCTCGAGACTAATCTGTGCAGTATCAGACTTTGACAAAAGGTATGTTTAAGCAACGGGTAGCTAAAATGGATATTTACCCTGAAATTATGTCAGCCTAACGTATTTCAATTCAAGCATCCAAGTCAACTCCCCAGGTTGGGATTTTGAGAGTTTTCAAAATTGTTTCAATTGGATATGCTGTCGAAGTCTGAAATGAATGGTGGTGAAGGATCTTGGCAATATCGAACGACGTTGAGTTCTACGAATAGAGAGCTAGTTCAAGGATGTTGCCGTGCATTGAAGGGCAATCAAAGGTGAAGGCATGACTTAGCCAAGGAAAGCTTCAAGGACAATGGTATTTTTTAGAAGAAATTTCCCGATAAGGTTACTAACAAGACTTGGGTGGAGGAGAATCATCTACAAATGATACTGGGTAGCATTGTTGGGGACCGATGCTAATAGAAGGAAAGAAAAGCAAAAATTTTAACCGGTATAGAAGTTGATACAAGGGTTTGGAAAGTAAACTCGTAAGGGTGATGTTACAGGATTTTAACGCTGTTTTCCTCAAAACTTAGGCTACTCCTAATGCCTTATCATCTAGGGGTTGGTTAACTTATCGGGGGTTTGATCGTATATTAACTATCTAAGAGAGTGTCGAGATTAGGGGGATTGTTTTCCTTCTTAATTGTCTTCTATTTTTTTTGTGTGGATATTATAGATTTTAATTTGAGGTTATGAGATAACTTATGGTTTTAAGAGAGTTTATAAAGAATTTAACAATGAATACTTGCATTTTATTCAACATGTAACAGGTACAAGGTTCTCAAAAAGTTCACATAGCACACACAACCTCCAAACAAAAGGAAAAGCACAACGCCTAGCGTACCAAATCCTAAACAAAGAAATGCGGACAGAAGTGACAGACAACTGCCTCACATTCCCAAGTCGCTTCGTAAATGTCCTAGTAACGCCACTGGACCTCCATGTACCAATTGTTCCCTAGCCCTCTACGAGCTCTTTCGGTGATGGACACCGGTACTTCTTCATAAGTCTTCGGATCATCGAAGTTGATATCTGAGCTGCGTGGGTCAATGATCCCTCGTTTATCTCTCGGCATTGTCGTCTGCAGCCATCGGGTCTTTACCAAATCTTCGATTCGCTTCTTAAACCCTGGCGGTACTTCCACTCGGTATGCTGTTTCGTCATGTTTTCCTAGAATCTTTATCGGACCTACAAATCGAGGGAAAGATTTTGGCTTCCTCCACTTCTCTATCCTTTCTGGGAATACTCGAGCATAAACCCAGTCGCCAATATGATAGTCCTTGAAAAAGTCTTAGCAGCTCTAGTAGGTTGTTACATCTGTCTTCTTATCGTCCTCTGATTCGAACTGTGGCACCTTTAGTGGATCGTAAAAGAAGGCGATGGCTCGCTCCTCGTTCTCGTCGTTGTCCTCAAGTCCGTCCTCATCGTTTGCTCCGAAGTCTGCCACGTCCCCTACTACATCGGTTCCTCATTTGCTCCTACTTCCTCGACCTCTTCCTCTCCTTGAGCTGGCCACTCATCTAGAAACATCCATGCTAATGAAAACACATCTACTGGGTCTTATTCTTCAGTGGGTTCTTCCTCTGGATCTGAGTTCTCTGGTTCTGATGTTGTCCACGGTTCCCCCGCTGGTTTTGCGTCGGACGCCATCCTAAAGAAAGTAAGATAGAGAAAACCCTAAGATAAGGATTTTTAAGTTGTTAAAATTATACGTGATAACTTAATAGTACAGACACTCTACAGAGTTTTTTACGCTACAGAACTCGTGATCTCCCATTTCCCAAGGCCTGAAGGTTCACTAAACTTAGGCTCTGATACCAACTGTGACACCCCGTTCTCTGGGCATGTCGGGACATATGTAACTATAAATAAGGAACATATACTAGCCGAATGTTCAGAAATACTTAAGGTTACTATTACATCATTAACGATTTAAAGATTGTTCAAAATACTTAATAAGTACAGTCATCCAGAAAGCTTAACAAAAGTTACATTATGTCCGTAGAAAAACTGAACAAAAGATCAAAAGTAAATATCCTACGTCTTCAAGTGACACTGTTGGGGTCTGCTGGCTCCTGCCACTCTCCCTCTTTCAAAAAATCTTCTCTTTCAACGAACCCGCCTTCTTGAAATAATTCTTCATCTTTATCTGTGGCACGAATGCCATGAGCCAGAGCTTAGAAGAAAATTTCCTAAACCGTCTAACAAATTCACAACAAGATATTCTACAATATATATCGCACAATACCCAATACAATTCAAGGCCAACGAGATAGGCATTTTAGCATTTTCAACTAGGTAAGCATATATAAGAGCAATTGTGCAAGCGCGTGATGCAGATGAATGCAATGCAGTTACCCAGCCCATCATACATCCAGAAAAATATCATAAATTCCATGCCGGAAATTACAGAGTAGACTTGATGGCTCTTGATCACCGAACCCATCCTCGCCTCGTTGCGAATAGTAAAGGCATTTTCGAGCTTTATGCTACAACTATTTTACTCAATGGCAATGGCGTGGGGACCGACCTTTGTCCAATTTTACCCATCCTTATTCAAGGTCGACCAATCCCACCTTAAGAACAAGGATACTCATTAGGTGTCAACCCAAAGTCTAATTAATAACAGGGATTTCAAAAGACACTTAACATTATTCAGAGTACCAAGATGAGGGATTTAGGACCGCCATAATTGGGCACTTTTCCAAAGTTACCACCGTAGTGGGATTAGGTCCGCCGAACTAGGCTCTTCTTCGAATTACCCTTCAAAACATCGTGGCAATGGGGTTTAGGTCTGCCATAATTGGGCTCTTCTCCGAATTACCCTTCAAAATGTCGTGGCAATGGGGTTTAGGTCCATCATAATTGGGCTCTTCTCCAAAGTTACCACTGCAGTGGGATTAGGTCCGCCGAATTAGGCTATTCTCTAAAATTACCCAATTTTCCAGTGTTAACACCACTTCTATAATTTTAGCCATAACTCAAGGAGCAATGGAAACCAAAGGGACATATACACAACAAGTATAGCCGAGGTTTAAAATAACCAAAACAAGTGTACAGGATGAAACCCACAATGATAGGTACAAAAGAGACTCCGATAACCCAAGATGACATGTAGGAACATTCATGATGTGCAATATGCCTCTCGTGTGTAATTAATCATAGCATGACATGTAAATATGATATGGCACATGGTACAATATGCTAAAGCATCAAGTACAAGCAGGCGAAGCATAACTGCAATGTAAGCGACATAGAATCGAATCATCGGCATGAGTTTATTGCATCAAAAGTATAATTTTGATATACTAATTACTCACCAACTCCATGTAAGGTTCACATACCCAAGTCTCATAATTAATATACAATTTGAACACTTAAACAATTTTAGGTATAAGTTTAATTGCTAGTTTTGAAGTTGCGACAGCGCTTTGAAGTACTTAGACATTGATTTAATTTCTAAAATTTTAACACCAATTAGATAAAAATATTTTCTATAACTTTTATATTTATCACCAAGGTCAGTTCCTAAAGAAAAAACGTCATTTATTTTATTTTAGTAAGAATAGTTCAATAATTTACAGAGAAATACATAGGAATTGAGCCTCTGTTGGCCACTATTTTGGGGCATCGATTCAAGAGCTATGACTCTGATTTTTGGTGGGGTTCTGTTTAAAGGTGTTCCCTATAAGTTTCATGTTCTGAGTTAGAGCAAGTTATTTGGAAAAAGTTTGAGAATTTGGCCAATTTATAAAGAGGGTCAAGTCAGCCTAAAAAGAGTCTCTGGAGTGTGTTTTTAACATATAATATTTAAAACCTTTGGGATACCATCCGAGGGTATTTTGGTCTACTTTTTTCTCAATAACTAATTTAATATGTTAGCTACAAAATTCACGTTTACCACTTTTGTATTTGGCTTCAAAAAAAGTAGATTTTAAGTCTCACAAAAAAGTGTGACAGAGAGGTCTGTCAGTCACTGAACCTTAGCAGAGAATTTGGGAAATGTTTTGACCTATTAAGATTTCATATTTGTGTCTCATTTTTGGTGGAGAGAAAGATAAATGTATCCTCTAAAGGTTTTATGTTTTGACCTAAGCTCGGTTCTCATTCTACCTTAAGGTTTTTAGGTCTGTAACTCAGAGCGGTCAAGATTTGATACTTTTTTGAAAAAATGAGATATCTGGAGTTCCACCCAACGAAATCACTTCAAACCAACTTTTTAGGAAATATGACTCAAAAATTTAGATCTGAACGCAAAAATCACTTTAAGACCATTTTTCTTCATTTAGTTATGATTATTTAAAGTTGGTGGTAGAAAGTGAGTAAGTCCATAAAATCAGTCTACTTGGTGTTTTGGTTGCTTAGCTTATGTTGTGTACACTTTTGACATATTTTCATTGCATGCATGTTGTAAACTCACATAAACCAAAACTTCAGAATATGTTTAGGTTATAAAACTCAAAGATACACACATGCAAATACATACAAAACTTACTCATACATAAACAGTCTCTAAATTACTCATACGACGCCTTTTTGGCTCATTCTTTGTTTTATTTTGTTAGGGTTTGTTATAGAGATGGATTGTGGGGTATCTTGGGAGAGAATATTAAAAAGTTTAAGAGAGTTTCTTACCTTATTTGATGCTCAATGGTTGAAGAATAAATAGACTTAGCTTTATTGTATCTCCTATGAGCCTTTCTTCCTTCCTCTTCCTTCTTCTCTCCATCTTCTCTCTAAGGACACTTAGATAATTTTTGTACTCTCTCTCTCACCCTCTCAGCCGTACCACATGAAGGAGAATGGAGGGGCTTAGGCCATGTTTTTATAGAAAAAAATGTAAATGGTGATTAATTATTACAAAAATTTAAATTTTGAATTTTCTTTGAATATCAGTAGTTTCATTGGAGGTGGGCTTTATTATGAACATACAAATTTAGATTTTGGGGAAATGTGGTTCGGCTATGCAGTGTTAGGGAAGATAAAAAGCTATTTTCGTAATTAATTAGGGTTTTAAATGGCATTTTGGTGCATTTTTGTGTATTTAATTGCATAAAATATTAATTTCATGTACCTAAACCTGCTAAAACCTATTATATTAATGTATTTATAATTAATTTAGTCCTTTCATGATTCATCATAATTTTGATAGCAATTAAACAAATAAGTGTAGGCTTTTAAGTTAAATTAAGTTAGTTTGACTAAAATTGACTTTTTGACTTATTTATTGTGTAGAGACTTTAAATAATTATTTGTTCACTTTTGTTGAACTATATTATTATATTAGTATATATATTACTTGTATAAAAAGTATTGGGTTAAAATAATACTTAATTTATACATCTTTTTCTTATTTTTAAGCTTAAAAAGGCAAAAAATAACTTTTTGGGCACAATTTCCTAGGTGGTCGGCCATGTAAGGGTATTTTGGTCATTTTTGTTGTTATTTTATATTTTATTAATTAATTATATATAAATATCTAATTTTGGGTGTCTATGTGTAAAATTTTAAATTTTTAGGACTTTTTGCTGTACTATGGGCAAAATGGTCATTTTACCTTAATTATGGGAATTTTTTGATTTTTAATTTAATATTTTATGTTATTTACTTAATTTAAGCTATTCCGGGACTTTTTGAAGTGTTATGGGTTTGTCTTTGAGTATTTGGTCTCTTTTAAGATTTTCGGGTCAAAATTAGGGTTTTGTGTTACTTTGGGTTTTCAGGCTAATTAGGGTTTTCCTTGTTTATGTAGCGACCTAGGTTCTCATTATCTATTCTTCGCTAATACTAGGGGTTGAGACAAGTTGTTATAATCTAGGTGGTTACTACTAGGGCATGGACCGGAGTGTTACAATCTCAGGAATAAGGAATACTGTAAGTACCATAACTCCTCAAATCTACTAATGGCTCAGTAGCAAATTTAATGCCCAGGGCTCTATTCAACAAGATTGGCAAATCCAAGTAGGATTTGCAACCATAAAATGTAAGCATACCGGATTTGTTAGGGTTGGTATACTGAAAATCATATTTTTAGTATTTAATTTTATTTTAATAAAATTATTTTTTTATTTTATGAGAATCTTTATGAGCAGTGTATGTGTATCATTTCTTTGATATGCATTGATGTCCAATATTATGTACAGTATTTAATCTGGTGTGTTGAGTACGGCTTACACATAGAAGACTAGATTTTAGGTTCTTGCAGAATATAAATTTTATATTCACAGTTTAGACGAAAATGGACATACATCCGTACGACTGTGGCACATAGTTTTAGTAAACATGTCTTGGTTATGGTGAACAGATAATAGTATCGTCTATTGTTTCGACTCTCTGTGCCAGTACACTTTGTGTGTATTGAATAAGACATTTGGGGTAATTAATTTAGTACTGACTACTGACTATATAAATTAATTCACACCCCAAGGTTATTATGAATGGTGCTTATCCTTTTAATCCTGAAATAATTCTTGATTTGCATATATTTAATATTCGTTGTTTTGATTCATTAGAGGGTGCAATCTTATATGGGTCTATATTCCCGGTAACTTGGATAGTGGTATTATTTATATTAAAAATATTAATTATTGACGAAATTCACGTTCCGATGATCGGGATTGACGATACCCCCTTAAGGATGCTTATAAGTTTTGATCGGGCCAAACCCTACAGGTAGATTTAAGTATCTGGTGGTGAAATAAGTTAAGCGAAAGGGCTTAAGGAATATCAAGATGCCAATTAAATTAAATTGTCAGTAATTAAATTTAATTGGTGGGTATCAAAAATCTTAACATGGAGAGAAATGGTAAGCATTTAATAACATGAGCTCAATACAAGAATATCTTGAGATTATGAGTTAGAGTGCAATTATAATTCTTTAATGGTGTGAACTGTAATTCATTATTTTATGAAAATTACAGAAATCGCTGCGTCTTTCCATAATTGCAGAAACCGCTCGTAGGTATTTGTGCTCCACTGGAAGTCTAACTCATAATTACTCTCTAGGTTCCTGCTGTAGCCCTATATATACGCGGGTAGACTGAACAAGTTTGAGATTGATAGAATTGATAGTTCAGATATCTCATATATTATTATGATATTATTTTTGTCTTTTAAGACTTAAATATATTGGAGTTCTGTCGGTACGATTTCTCGGAGGATCGTAGCTCACACTACGTTCGAGGATTGCGTAAGGGAATATAGTAGAAGATCTGACTAGAGTTTCAATTTGGTATCAAGTCGTAGTTGAAGATTAGATCTACAAGAGGTATTCTTCTAATTAACTTTGGTTACACGGGTTTTATTTTGATCGTTCTTCGTCAAAAGTTTTATCTGGAGCCCGTTTCGACGTTTGCCCATCTAGTTAATTTTTTACCGATTAATCGTTTTAAAAAACAATGATCTTGGCAGTTTTGTCTCCAACAAATTGGTATCAAAACTTTTTTTTTTGTTTACGGTTATCGGGGCCGGGTAGATTTAGAACTGTACTAAATTTGTTTTGCAGGTGTTCTAATTCCGATTTTATGATCATCATTTATTTTCAGATTTAATTGAATGTGTAGATGATGATTTAATTTATTAATTTTTTAACCACGGGGGTTGACCGTGTTGGATTTATTAATTTTAGATCGAATGTGAGCTTACATGACATAAGTTTCGATGTAAAATTATTTTATGTTCTTTAAAAAAAAAAATTTAGTTTATTAGAAAGAAAAAATTAAAAACATGTATCGAAGAACATTAGAAGAAAAACCGCCGTTCTTCAAATAATTTCTTTTATTAAATAAAAAAAAAGAAAGAAGAAGATCACAAGCGGCGGCGGCAAAAGGCGCGGCAAGGCAACAGTTTTCATCAAGCACCAGCGCCCAATCAAGGGAAGTTTTGGGTTTGAGAAAGTGCACTGTTTTTGAAAACAGTGAATGCATTGATATCGTCAAAAAGAAACAGCAGTATCTTCCAACCAGGCACCAATTGTTTTGAAACTAATCACAGGCACTATTATCCCAAGCAAAAAGCCTGTTCTGGTATTCCAACTAAGCAGGTGGTAGTGCAATCCACGTGGCGCACAGCCAATAGGCGCCGGTTCCATGCAATCACAGCACCTAAAGGCTGAGGCAAACCGGTTTTCTCCATCAAAAGCAAGCTGCAGCTGTCTAGGTGCAATTCCAAGTGGCGCAATCCAGGCTGTTCGGTGCAACATTGGGTTTTTCAAGGAATCCCAAGCGGCAGTGGTTTTTTTATTCAAACAGTGGCC
The DNA here is from genome assembly GCA_034768845.1 of Heliamphora exappendiculata. NCBI lineage: Eukaryota > Viridiplantae > Streptophyta > Magnoliopsida > Ericales > Sarraceniaceae > Heliamphora > Heliamphora exappendiculata. The sequence continues at coordinate 1,610 of JAOTRH010243386.1, read as the reverse complement.
GTATCAATTTTCCCAAACCACATACACACGACAGTGGTTTTTTAACCAAACAGGTGCCGGGTTTTTTGGATAGACTGTTTGGCAATTCTAGTGATGCCGCACTGTTGCCATGTTATGGTGTTAATTTCCAAGTGTGATTCCCAAACGGAGCAAGCACTGTGAGTTCGGTTTTCTTGCAATCAGTGGTTTTAAAAGCTTGATTGAGCAGGCGCAATTTTTTTTTAAAAGCTTAATCAAACAGCCGGCAAATCCAGTGGCACAATTTTTGGACAATCCAAGCAGTAGTGTCCCAAGTGGTTTCCAGCAGCAGTGTATGGATAAAGCTGATTTTTATTTCCAATAAAAATCAAGCAATTTTGGCAATCCCAAGTGAAACGCAACTGTTTCGTGGGCTGCGATTTACTGTTTTAATTTGCTGAGAAATCATGAAACAAATAGGATACTGGAAGTTAATTTACATTAAACCATTAGAAGCTTATCTTTAAGCAGAAAATATAAACTCTTTAAGAGTTTCAATCGGATCATAAATTCGGAATTTATATTTATCTTGCATTTAATTTATTTTTATATTTTAATTACGTTGATGATATATATTGGTTTTATTTATCATGTTATTTTAATTAATTCAAAAATACAGTTTTAATTAAAATATTTTCATTTAATCACGTTTAAGGATGATTTTTTTAAAATCAGTTATCTTGAATAAACGTGAAAATTAATTCTGGATTTTGAATTAATTAAATAAAAAAATATTTAAACGAAATAAATTATTATTTTTCAAAAAATACGGGACGAAAAATAAAAAAAATAAATGCCTTTAATCACTATCTTAGCTGAAAAACTAGAGAAAAAACTGTGCATTTATTAAATTTTATTTGTTACGTATTTAAACACGAAAAGATGGTTTGATAAACCAGAATCTTTAGAATCGTATACATGAAAAGATATTTGATTCTTTCTGATCGTGTGACTTTCGAAAGATTATTTGAAAAATCAGAATATTTGGAATCGTGTACACAGAAAGATGTTTGATTCCTTCAGATCGTGTGACTTTCGAAATTAATATATTTATTTTAATTAAATAAAATTTTATAACTCTCAAAAATATTTTTAAAAATCTAAGTGGGAGAGAAAATTTATTCACAGATAAATCCCGCGGTTTCCATCACCAGTTTGTAGGTGATGCAATTAAACCCTGCGGGTCGGCAGTAAGGCCTTCCTCCCTAACGGATAGATTAATTGCGGTATCGCCAGTATAAACCTCATTTAGGGATAATTTTGGATAATTGTTAGTGTGGATCATTTCTCCAACTAAAGGGTTCATTGCGAAGCGATTAATTTGGGATTAGGTAATGGTTAACACTTAGCTGTATATAATAGTATTCTCTCCAACTGAGTCACTGCTATTATATACTGGACCGAAACTGTTAGAATTAGGCAACCCAAGAGGGGGGGGGGGAGAATTTGGTTTCTTTGCTAGCAAAGGAGATTTAAAAATCTTATCAGAAAACCTTTTAATATCGCATATAAACAAGATATGCAAATATGAAATTAATGCAAGAATTAAAAGGAGAGGGATAGAGATAAAGAACCAGACACCGGGATTTATA
>JAOTRH010243275.1:16762-40444 GCA_034768845.1 Heliamphora exappendiculata | reverse complement strand
CAAAAATTGCTATTCTGCCAATCCACCCCAACCCAACTATTTCATAAGTGAAGCCAAACTGAGGAAATGGGGTGAGTGGGTTACCTAACAATGTTTCCATAAATTTCTAGTTTTTATGTCTATAATTATAAATTCTCATTGACCACGGTCCATATGAATCATGTCTTGCCCAAAAACCATGACGTGGCATTCTAGAGAATGGAAGGGTGAGAAAGTCTCAAGAACAAAAGTGAGTGCCAAGTGGATAAAGTCAAAGTCAACGGTCAACAGATCAATGCGGAAGTCAATAGTCAAAATAAAGGTATCCAGTCGATACGTATAACCCAAGAGATAAGAGGCTTAATAGAAAGGTTTGATAGTGATGAATATAATGTTTTCAAAAAAGTCCGGCAAAAGAAGATGTGAAGAAAAAAAAAACTAGTGAAGGATACAGACATACCATCACCTCTTCGATTATAACCCCTTTCTACAAAAGAATTTTGATGGGAGAATATGATCATTAAAAAGTAAATTTTTGGGGCTTCAATTTTGACACAAGAATGACCTAATTTGGAATAAAAACGAAGAAGATGCACAGGTTTTAAAATATATATATAAAATTGAACCACGCAACAGACCGCGTGATAGACTACTTGCGCGGTCGATCGAGCGGTCCTCGAATGGTTTGGGACTGCTCACAGCTTCTCAGACTTGCAACAATAAACTGAGGTGCATGCAGGATCACTCGAGCGGTCTTTCGAGCTGTCCAACACTAATTTTTTTTTTAGTTTGTTTGAAATTCCAACACCCATCCAAGCCAATTTTCATGTAAAGTAAAGGTACTAGAACTTTAGAGATACATTTAATTACCCAAAAATGGGATCCAAAACCTCTACTCAAGAGGTGTAACACAATCATTCATCCAAAAACTTTGAGAGAACTAGCATTAAGGCCTTACAAAACCATGATCTTGATACAAAATACAATTACAAACATTTCGTCTTGACACGAGACATGCTTAGGGTTACTTTTATGCCAAAGGATCTTCTCCAACACCTGAAATATTTTTAAACAACGTGAGTCAAAGCCCAATAAGAAAAAAAACTAACCATAATGAATGCATGCCATTTGATTGGTAGAAATATACATACACAACAACATTTAACAAATTTTGAACTCGATTTTTCTAAGAAAATCAAGAAACAAGTATTCATATAATCTAACCCTTTCATTGAGTTTGAAATCCATAAAAGTACGTTTATGATCTTCCTCAATTCTCAATAATATGACAAATAGGTTTAGTTAAGTACCGTATTTGTGAGACCCTGAACATGTTCTTTTTGAGTTATTTGTATACATGACGTGTTTATTCCAGTAGATGAATAGCCTCGATGCATGAGTTATGCTTTAATGTTATAGAATAGCATATATAAATGTGTAATACGCTTTTCAGGATTTGGTAGAGGCTTGTTTGGCTTGTGTTTGGACCAAAAACTTAGTTTTACGTCGAAACACACACTGCCCAACAGTTCGATCGACTGGAGGGCTTGGCCCAGTGGACTGGACCGAGAAATTTGGGTTCGGTCGATAGGATAGAACCTTTTTTCCATGTATATAAACATTCCAAGGGCTGGAGATATTTGTTAAAACCTTTCTTCCAAGCTAAGTTTTCCCTTTTCTCTACCTTCTCTCTAGCTTTGAGGGCCTGGGTTTTGGTTTTGGGTTGGTTCTTTTGTGGATCCTTTCTATCGGGGCCGAGGACTTCGCATCCATCCTGTCGGATTCTCGTTATGACGTTGTTCAGTTTTGAGATGTCGAGTTCTTGACTCTTCGAGGTAGGATTCTAGATCCTACTGCTGTATAAGGATGATATATGTGATTATTTGTGTTTTCACCAGGTAAAAAATACATCAAATGTGATTTTCATATGTAAATCTTAGTTTTGGGTAAAAGTGGATTTTTATGCCTTTTCTCGATTGTATACGTGATTCGGGTACATGGCATTTGTAGTTTTCAAAAGGAGGTTTGAAAACGAGCTGTTTTGTGAAAATGGTAAAAAAATGTCTTTTTGGATATTTGGAGCTAACCCGTAGGATTGAGTCTCAACTCTTAAAACGTTTTGTTGGAAATGGTTGTTGATCGCCATTTTGATGAATTGGATCTCTTTTTATACATGTGTTGTATAAACTGTTTGCGGATTTTTGTAGTTGAGCTACGGTGGGCTTTTAAATATTTTCATAGATATACCGTGACAGTGTGTGGTTTTGAGTTGGGCTTCTAATGCTCCTTGGTGGAAGTCCAAAAACGTGCGCAGAGTGGGTTCGTTACGGTCCCTCAGGTTAATCCCCGTAAACGTGGTTTGGTTAGCTTCGTCCATCGATCGTGAAAATTCGTAAAGAAGTATGTTGCCCCGTGAGTGGCTTTATTGTTGTAGCTCTATATAGAACTTGTCATTATCTAGTAGGCCTTAAGTGGTTCAGGACTAGAATAATGGGCAGGAGTCTATAGTTGTTATCTTTGTCTATGAGGTAGAGTCGGTACATAGGATTATATTTTATCTTTCTCCTCGGCTGAGTGGCCTGAGTGGAGCTTACTGTATTTTTACAGCTTTTCCTTAACTGGGGCATGATATCTGTTAGGATGATATACATAGTTTGAAAAATAAAAAATGTAAAATTTTATGAGATAAAACCTTTTTGAGACTCGTGTTAGTCTGATGAAAAATTGGTGGTTTTGGAATAAAAACCTTTTTGGCTCATGTAGTTGAGCCCGTATGCTTATGATTACATAGCATGCTTTACAGTTTTACTGTCTATTTTCTATTGGGTTTCGGCTCACGGTGTGGGATTTTTACTGTAAAACCTTTTCAAGTGGGCATGAGGAGTTGACCTAGATTCCTGTGGTGGCGGAAGGCTAGCTGTAGTTTCCCTATTTTGACATGTACTTTTACATGTAATGCCTGTTTCTGAAAGCGAGTTTTGTACGCTTGGAGGCAATATATTTATTCACGTATTGGACTGTATGTTTACAGTTTATGAGAGTTGAACTGTTGGGATTTTTATCCAAATAATGTAATATTTTTGAGTTGATATTTTTTCAGCTGCAAATCTTTTTTTTAAAATGGTGTTTGGGAAGGCTTTCGCGTGACCTTGGTGTTGCGGTGTGACAACTTGGTATCAGAGCTCTGGATTCGAATACGTAAGAGTCATGGGAAAGAGGGTACATCACCTTGTGAGGATGTATGTGTGCTTGATTGCATGTGTTACAGCGTTTTCGTAACATCAGCATGATAGCTTGTAGTGTATACCTGGGTATGGAGGTTGGATCTTAGGATTAATTAGTCTTGTATTCGGGCGTTTGGATTAATAGACTTGAGAGCCATGTTAGAGACCCGTTTTGCGGACGTGATTTCTAGAAAGAAATCTAAGTAGTTTTTAGATTGATTATATATATATATAAGCAGCTAAAGACATTTTGTAAAAAGATGTTCAAAATATTGCTTCAAAACAAATTTTTTCTAGATAGCAAGCTATTTTATCAATATTTGATTTTGATACTGAGTATATTAAAGGTGATACTAATTCTCTCCATGATTTTCTTGCTCGAGAATTTTTACAGGGAATTCAATGTCCTTCTATATACACAATGTCTAAGGATAAAGGTCCTATGAGAGATTTTCCTTCCAATCCATTATGCACCCAAATGCGAGAGACCTTTCCTAAACCCAAGAAACCTCAACCATATACGCCTCATGAAACTTTATTCCCAATAATACCTCTAGAAGATGAGGATTATCAAAGTGTGTTAGCCACTAGTGACCCAAATAAACCCAAAGTTATTACTTCTTTTATTGGCAAATATATTCTCTCAAAGTGGCACTATATTTATGAAGTAGGAACTCCTTCCAGGAAATATTTTGAAAATATATTATTAGAAACTAATTCTATGAAAATTCAACACAATAGCAATAGTAGTGATGGCAGCATCATTAACTATTCTAAATGTGCTATTTTAAAAATTATTTCTAAGCGAGAATGGGGCCAGGGAGACTATTTCAATAAACATTTTTAAAATGAGTATATTTCCCCAAAAACTTATAATTTCTATGATTATCAAAAAGCATTTACGCATGTCTTATATTTTCAAAATAACACGATGACACATTCGTGGTTTTTAAAATTTTGCAACAATTTTCAATCATCTATTCCTCATTAGTTTCACGTTTGGTGGAATCAATTCGGTCATCATCCTTCTATTCATCCCCATGAATTAAAAGAGTCTCATGAGCACTATCTAACCTATGTTAAACCTCAAAATTCTTCGCTTTTATATTTTTATGCTGACTTCTCCCTTCCATGGTTGCTTCAGTGGAAGTACACAGTCAGTATTGCAAATTTGATTCCTTATCTTACCAGAGAATTTGCATCTCGCTGGTGGGATAAGTTCAAAATTCCCAAGGAAATTTACCCTCAAACTTTAAAGCAATATTATGTAAAGAAAGCTCATGCTCAAAAGACTTCCCAATCATCCCCATCCTATAAATCTAAACTTGTTTCATCTCCTAAATCAATCAATTCTGATTCTTCTGATTTTATTCATGTCAATATCTCATCTATCAAGTCCAAAGTTCTTTCACAAAACCTTTCATTGATCTCATCTAAAGTCGCTTTGAAAAAAGCATTCCTCAAATAATTAAATTTTTAGCTTGAAAATGATGATCTCCTTGAGAATTATTATCTAATCCAGTAAGTCCTCAATCAAATGAGGATGACTGTTTTGGTGTTAATTTTGACACTCAGTCCTTGTGACTATTTAAAGCTCATATTGATCAATTATTATTATCAATTTATCGAAAGAATAAATATGTCATACATCCATCGTATGCCATTTTATTAAAAGAAATTCATTAATTCCCATTATCAAAAGAATCCAATGTTTTGACAGTCACCTCTATCTTGTCCCATTATCCAATTATTGCTCTAGATGTTTTTCTTATCGAAAGACAGAAGATGCTTTTTCGCCTTCCAACGCGTGTAAAGAAACAAATAACTTTTCTTAAAAGTTATTCGGTGCTCTGTCCAAAGTTGCTCAGTGCTCTGTAAAGATTTCAAAGTGGATGCTTAGTGCTCCCTCTCAATGTTTGTCATGTGACTAAAGCTTGTTCCATTATCTGATGCTCGACAAAGTACTCCGACATGATTCTATTTTGCTTTATCTTTTGTAAAAGTAAATTATTATGTCTTTTTCCTATTCATTTCTTGTAATGTAATTTCTTTTCATGTCTGAGTCTTGAGTCTGGTCTATATAAGCCCATTGAGGAAGGGTTGTTTTCTCAGAGTCTCAGTGTGTTTTCTTCTCTCAGAAGGATCTTGTCTACTTCTTGTGTAATATAGAATTCTTTTGAGTTTTCAGTCCAATATTGAAAGATTGTAAGTTTCTTTTCTATTAGATAAAATATTTTATTATGTGTGTTTATTTGATATGTTTCATTTACTCCATTTACTTTGATAATTATTAGGGAGATTTTATTAATCGAGATCTAAGGTTGTATTAGGTCAGGTTATTGTATCAGAGCCATGCATGTATAATTAGTTGCAGGTATTCTCGTCGTAATAGAAGGAACCATCAACGGCAAGACTTATAGGAGCATTGGGTTGTAAGTCTCATTTTGTGTTTGTAAGGCCAAGATGCCTCTTATTATTGACTGTTTACTTGTAATTAATTGTATATTATGGCTAGGATTATCAAATCATTTTCCAATCTAATCTCTGGTGAATGTTCATCAAAATCTTCTCAAATAATTAACCAAAGTGAATTAGATGTAGAAAATATTGAATTTTTTTTGATAAATTGGTCTATGCTTAGGAAAAATATAAATGAATTATATGATAACAAATTTGAACTTAAACAAACATATAAAATTAAAATCGTAGAACAAGTTTTACCAATAACTAACCAAAATCAAACATTTCAATTATGAGATATCGAAATGATTAAAAAAATATCAAAAATATTTTAATTTCCTACATTTGGGATTAATACAAGTTGGAATTAAACCAATGACAAGATTAAACCTAAATAAATCCATAATCTGTTCTTTAGTAGATTTAAGACATAATAGTTATTTTGATATTTTATTAGGAATAATCAAAATTAGTCTTGTTCATGATCCAGTATATTTTGAATGTTTTCCTAATTTTCAAGTCTCACTTCATGATCTAACAATACTGAAAATTTTAACATTACAAATACAAACTAAAAGATATAATATGGATGCTTTAGCATTAAATTTACAAATAACTTATCGTGTATATTTTAAAGCTATGACAATATCTGCTCCAATGTTTAAAGGCATGACAAGTCCTTATGGTTCTACAATAATGCTTCAATCTAATTTAAATCATTCTCAAGTAATAACACCTAAAGTTATTAAATGGCATGAAGTTGAAAAAGCAGACCAACAAGATAACAATTGGCAAATAAAATCAATTAATGCCTCCTCAAAACAATCAAACATCAACACACCCAGATTCTGTTATTGAATTTCCAGATTGGTCAGTTGTCTTACAATTTCTTCATAGATTATCTGAATCTATTCAAGAATTTGAAAGATCCGAAACACCTTTAATCAAACGATCCTAATCAATGAGATCCCAACAATTTTATACACCTAATTTCTCAATTCATAAATCCTTAAAGAAATCTAATACTTCTAGTTCTTTTAAAAGTTATACTTCATTTGGCTTAAATATTGAAAATCAAATTCCTCAACCATTATATCGAAATAACTTTAATGATGCTAAAGAAGATGAAGACTTTGATATTGACTTAACATCTTTAAATATTAATGTTTTAACTACTCCAAACCCCTTTGTCATTGATACTGATAAAATCATGGAAGAATGTATGGCTCCTTATAATTCTTATAATCGTACATGCTTCGTACATAATAATACTATTGAACAAGAAAAAGATATTAAAAATAAATATATTACATATTCAAAAGAAAATCAAATAAATACTCGATTTTTCCCTTGGTATTATCATATTTACTGTCCTGATAATAAAATAATTATATCAACAAAATTATTAACTGCCTCTATTAATATGCTTGAAAAGAAATGGACTACCTTAGATGGCCAAGAAACCCATTCTATTCATCCACAAAGTAGAACAATTCAATTACCATCTGGTGTCAAATTTTGCCCTTATGCTGAATCTGACCAACTTATTAATCATTAATTAAACTATACCAATACTTTTCTCCAAACCCTGGGAGAATAGGCTATCTGTATTGAAACCACTATACAAGTTATAGAAAACTCTCCTCAAGTTACTAATCGATTACATACTAAACTAGATGCTATTTATAAAATTATTAAAAATATAAATATAATATGTGAAACACCTGATACAAATACCCAAACTCCCATAATATCAGTCCCTTCTATTATTACTCCCCTACCTAAACTTAAATATAAATTACAAAATATGTCACAAGAATTTATTATCCAATTACAAAAATTATTACAACAATCACAAACTTCTACAGCCACAGTCTCTTCTTCTTCCAAAAGAAATACTGATAAAGAAACTGAATCACATTCAGAAGATAAAAAATCAGTACATATGATAAAACAAGATGACCAAGAATTAAAACAATTATATGAATAATTTTTAGAAACTCCCAATCAAATTCAAGAAACATATATTACCCCAAAAACCAACTGTAAAAAATTATTATTCAATACCTACACCTATGGACTTACAATTTGAAGAAAAATCCTATTCATTAGCATTTAATGGCAGTAATTTAATGGAATGGAATTTAGATGGAAAAATAGACTATTAAATCATTGAAATGGGTCAACATATGATGATGACAGCAAATGCAGCCTTAGCCCAAAATACATCAAATAATGATACTAATGTAGGTGAAATGCATATAGCAGGATTTTTCGGCCAATTCAAAGGTTGGTGGGATAATTATCTATCAGATGAACAAAAAATAAATATTTTATCATCAGTTAAACGTAATGAGCATGGTTTAGTTATTGAAAAAAATGGTTTACCTGTAAGCGATGTAATTACTACCTTAATAACATTTATAATCCAATATTTTATTGAAAATACCCAAATTAATCTTGAAAGAGGCAAAGAACTATTAATCAATTTAAAATATCCTACATTAACACATTTTAGGTGGTATGAAACTGTCTTTTTATCAAATTTTACAATTTATCAATTTATATATAAATTGTCCTACAATAACACATTTTATCAATTTATATATATATAATTGAACCATGCAACAGACCGCACGGCAAACCACTTGAGCAGTCGATCAAGCGGTTCTCGAATGGTTTGGGAGCGGTCCTCGAATGGTCTGGGATTGGTCATAGCATCTCAGACTTGCAATAAGAAACTGAGGTGCAGGCAACATCACTTGAGTGGTCTTTCGAGCTGTCCAACACTAGTTTTTTTTTTTAGTTTGTTTGAAATTCCAACATCCATCCAAGCTAATATTCATGTAAAGTAAAGGCACTAGAACTTTAGAGATACATTTAATTACCCAAAAATGGGATCCAAAACCTCTACTCAAGAGGTGTAACACAATCATTCATCCAAAAACTTTGAGAGATTTAGCATTAAGGCCTTACAAAATCATGATCTTGATACAAAATACAATTACAAACATTTCATCTTGACACGAGACATGCTTAGGGTTACTTCTACGTCAAAGGATCTTCTCCAACACTTGAAATATTTTTAAACAACGTAAGTCAAAACCTAATAAGAAAAGAGACTAACCATAATGAATGCATGACATGTGATTGACAGAAATATATACACAACAACATTTAACAAATTCTCAACTCGATTTTTCTAAGAAAAACAAGGAATAAGTATCCATATAATCTAATCCTTTCAATGAGTTTGAAATCCGTAAAATTACGTTTATGATCTTCTTCAATTCTCAATAATATGACAAATGGATTTAGTTAAGTATCGTATTGCTATCACAAGACATCAACCAGCAATTATAAATTTCTATATATAAAGCGCGCGCACACACACACACTTATATATATATACAATTTCAATTTAAACTTTTATATTAATTTATTTAAAACACTCACTCTCTCTAAATTTACAAAAAATTTTATAAATAACCCCAAATTAATTTATTGGGTTCCCACACACACAGGTGGATCTAACGAAGTTTGACAAAAAGCCACTGAGTCCACAAGTTATATGCCCAAAAGAAATACGCATATATATATATATATAATCACATCATCATTTAATTAAATAATTAAAGCGGATCTGGGTCTCTATAAGCTTCTCTCATTAAGAAATTTCGTCCTCAAAATTCAACTCATAACTCAAGGCAAAAACAAATCTGGGTACTTGGAATGGACTTCAGATTCGCGCTCTCACGTGGCCACTTTGACCCCACAATGATGCCACAACACCTTAACGTACGAAATGGTTTTCCCTAGCTCTTAGTACTTGCTCCGTAGTATCCAAAATCTTTATCGATCACTCTTCATAGCAGATGTCATCCTCAATCTTGAGTTCGGCCCAATTAAGCACGTGAAAAGGATCTGGATCATACTTTCATAACATTGAAACATGAAAGACGTTGTGCACTGACAAGAGTTGTGGAGGGAAGGCAAGACGGTATGCCACCTCTCTAATCATTTCAAGGATCTCAAACGGCTTTAATAAATGTGGCGATAGTTTTTCGCTACGGTCAAACCTCATTAAACCTTTGCGTGGTGAGACTTTTAAGAACACATAGTCTCCCACTTCGAATATTAATGGTCTCCTCCTCCGAATAGCATAACTCTTTTGATGGATTTGTGCGGTTACTAAATGTTGATGGATGGCAGTGATCTTTTCTGTCTTCTCACGCACTAAGTTTGGTTGCAACGCAGTTGCCTCCCCCATGCCAGTCTAACAGATTGGTGACCTAAAAGGTCTACTGTATAAAGCTTTGAAAGATGCCATTTTAATACTTGACTGATAGCTGTTATTGTATGCAAACTCTGCCAAAAGTAGATAGTCTTCCCAAGAGCCACGAAAATCAAACACATAAGCTCGTAACATGTCTTCCAAAATTTGAATAGTGTGCTCAACTTGACCGTCTATTTGGGATGTAAAGCAGTACTAAAAAGTAGGTTCGTCCCCAAGGCTAACTAAAGGCTATGCCAGAATTGAGATGTAAACCGAGAGTCTTGGTGAGAAACAATAGATATAGGTACTCCATAAAGTCGAACTATCTTTCTAATAAATAACCTGCTAAGTTTGTCCACTAAGTCCGTCATTCGAATAGGAAGGACATGTGCGGATTTAATCAATTTCTCCACCACAACCCAAATAGCATCATGTCCCTTTGGCGATCTCAGGAGTCCAAAAACCAATTATATAGTGACATTTTCCCATTTCCATTCAGATACAGGCAACAACTGCAACAATCTAGCTGGTTTTTGGTGTTTGGCCTTCACTTACTGGCAAGTAAGGCATTGAGAAACAAAATGCGCCACATTCCTCTTCATGCCCTTCTACCAGAACTGACAACATAGATAATGGTACATCTTTGTACCTCCCAAGTGTACTATAAGGTGAGAGTGGTGAAACTCATGGAGTATATCCACATGATATAACTCTGGCACAAACAGTCTTCCAACGAATCTCAAACTCTGGTCGGGATGCAAGAGCCATCCCTTAGTGTCATTGCCGCTAAAAATATGATTACAAATCAACTAGGCTTCGCCATCCTACTGTTGGGTGTCAATAATGCGACTCAGAAGCATAGGTTGCAAAATCATCATGAATAAAGTAGCACGCTCTTCAATCTCACTGAGGTATAAAGCAAACTCACTAAGATCCTCAAGCGTCTTCCACTATCGCATGGCCACGCGGGTTAAGAAACTGAGAGATTCTCGGCTGAGAGCATCAGCCACAATATTATCCTTTCTTGGGTGGTATTGTAAGTCGAAGTCATAATCCTCTATATATTCCATCCATCGCTGCTGACGTAAATTCAAGTCCTTCTGAAAAAATAAATATTTCAGGCTTTTATGATCCGAGAACACTTTAAAGTGCTCATCGTACAAATAGTGCCTCCACCCCTTTAAGGCAAAAGTTACTGCCGCATGCTCCAAATCGTGAGTTAGGTAATTATTTTAATGAATCTTTAACTATCGAGAGCTGTAAGCAACAACTCTTCCCTATTGCATGAAGACACAACCTAAAGTGTTATGAGAAGCATCACAATATACTGTGTAACCCAATCCTCACTTTGGTTTGATCAAGACTAGTGCACTAGTTAACCTATTATTTAACTCCAGAAAGGCGAGTTCACAAGCTTCATTCCATATGAATTTAATCCCTTTTTGCATAAGACGTGTCATGGGTGCAGCAAGTCATGAAAAGTCCTTAACGAATCTATGGTAGTATCCTGCTAATCCTAAGAAACTAGAATATCAAATATACTCTTAGGCCGTTCTGAACTTATCATGGCATCAATCTTAGAAGAATCCATGGCTACCTTATCTCCTGAAACTATGTGACTAAGAAATTTTACATCGGACAACCAAAACAAGCATTTCTCATATTAAGCATATAATCTGTGTTCCCATAAGAGTTGCAAAGTAATCCGTAGGTGTTCTTCATGTGCCTCTTTTAATAGTGAATAAATTAGAATGTCATCTACGGACACAACGACGAACATATCAAGGTAAAGATGAAAGATACAATTCATTAGGTCCATAAATCCCACTAAAGCATTTGTCAAACCAAATGGCATGACCAAAAACTCATAATGCCCATAACGTGTGGGGAAGGCCGTCTTAGCAATGTTCTCCTTCTTTATCCTCGAATGATGGTAGCCTGACCTCAACTCAATTTTGGAGAACCAGCTTGAACATTTAAACTAATCAAACAAGTCGTATATTCTTGGCAATGGATGCTTATTTTTCATTGTCATCCTATTCAACCTCCTGTAGTCGATAAACAAACACAGAGATCCATCGTTCTTCTTCGCAAATAATGCTACAGCTCCCCATGGTGAAGTACTCGATCATATGAAACCCTTGTTTAGCAATTCCTAAAATTGCACCTTCATCTCCTGCAACTCAGCCGGTGTGAAACGATAAGGTGCCATAGAAATAGGCGTTGTCCTCGAAACAAGGTCGATAAACAATTTAACTTCTCGTCATGGTAGTAGTTGAATCAAATCATCTAGAAATACATCGAAAAACTCAAACAATATGAGGGAGTTCCCCTCGGGTGGTATCAGCTTCGCTCATCAAGAAGGTAGAGAAAAGGAAGTTTAAACTTTCGTGACTTTGCAAGTCATAAGGTAATGGCGTCAAACCATTGTCCTGGTCGCCCCAAAAGTAAAATCAATCACCCTCAGGTGTACGAATAAACACTTGACGTCGATTGCAATCTATACGTGCACGGTAGGTAGTCAACCAATCCATCCCAAGGATGACATCGAAGGTGGTCATGTTTAAAATGATGAAATCAAGTACTAGGCGACTGTTGACTATCTCAACCTCATAAGATCTACAAATTCTCTTGAACATGGTCCTTGCACCAATAGGGGTCTCTATACAAAATGCACTACCTAATGCATCTATATATAAGCCCAATGCAGATGAGAATGCAAATGAGATGAATAAATACGATGCTCCTATGTCGATGAGAACATTGGCCCAAGAATTATACGCTAGGAAGGTACCTCATATGATGGATGTACTAACAGTAGTGCCTGGCACGATTAGTACCTCTGAAGTGTGTGGTGTTGAGACCACATAGTCTCGTCTCTGTGTCCATCGATTCTAACCATTATTCCCCTGTGTTCTCGGCTGTCGTATTGACTAAACCGAGGTGGTCCCCTCCATGACTCTAGATGTCTAGGCTGTCGACGGCTGTCTAAAATCTTGTTGTCCCAGAGCTACTATGAATCGGTCACGCTTTGGGTGTTCTCCCCTTGAGGGCAATATCGAGGGATGTGTCTTGATTGGCCACAATGAAAGTATGTAGGTGGCTCTCACTCCTAGGACTGGGTTTGTGGCTGACTCTAAGATTGCCCCATCTGTAGACAATCATTCGTACGATGCTACAAATGTCAACATATGAAATAGATGATCTCTCTACGACTAGATCGTTCCGAAGAGACTGCAAAAGATGCAAAAGCAGAATGAGGCTGCTGATAAGATCCTTGTCCTCTTAGGCTGACATCCCTCTACCAGTGCACTCATCCCTCGCTATTGAGCTTCAAAGTCCCTAATCTTAGAGTGTCCTGGAAGGCATTCTCGACTGTGATAGCTAACTCCACCAGCTCCATAATGACACATTCTCAAGGCTTCCACCCTATCCCTAATGGGTAGCTTAAGACCCTGCTCAAACCTCTTCGCACACAATTCCTATGTTGCTACAATCTCTTACGCAAAACGAGATAGACTCGTGATGTAATATCCAACAACTAATTAGAAAGAAAGATACCTAATAATTAATTAAGTGACTCAAAATTAAATTCCTGACAAAACCAAGTGATTAATCTTAAAACTAAAGCTCAAAATTTAAAATCCTATAAAATAACGATAATCGTAATTTTTGAAATAAAACTAGAACAAATAATTCAAGAATTTTCATAAAAATTCCATTTATACAATAATTCTTAAAATAACATTAAAAGTTTATACTGAATTTTTAAAATTTTTCCAATAACAAAATTTGCGTGGTAGAAAGTACATCAAAACTTGACGCAGCCATTTTGCATGGTGCATGGGTGGAATTAGCCATCTGTCTCCTTAAAATGCCTATAAATTGCACCGCGCCACCACTTGCTTTTTATCCTCACAGGTACAAATCAATTGAAGTGCTCTAAAGAAGGGAATTGAGAACATTATCTGAAGAAAGGAACGTTAAGATCCTGAGAAACAAAATTGAAAAAGAAGCTGAAGAAGAAAATTAAATTGGAAGAAGAAGCAACTGAAGAAGGAAATAAGAGGAAGAAGCAACAAAGAAGGAAGGGAGGACGCGCTGCCCACCCACCACCACCGAGCACTACGCCACCACCGGCAACACTAGTCGCTATCACCGCCGCCTGGACCACTGCTAGTATCCCATCCCTCTCTCGGTCTTTCTCACTCTCTCCCTTTCCTCTCGGTTCTTTCTCTCCATTTTCCTCAAGGTCCCTCTCTCCCCTCTCCTCTCCCAACACCAACCACCACCATTTACACCAACCATAACCATTCCAACACCACCCCGCCACTATGCATTATCACCTTCTCCTCTCTTCTCCTCTCTCGGCCAAACCTCCCTCTCTTCTCCTCCAAACCGAAACCACCACCCACCAACCAACACCACCACCACACCACCAAACACATCAACCACCACCACCATACACATCACCATCCATCTACCAACTACCAAAACCACCACCGAAATCACCATGCGCCACCACCGTTCAGCGCATTATCAACCACTCGAACCAACATCCTCATTACCGCAAGCCACCACCACCACGAACCACCACACCACCGTAACCCACCACCTCCTCAGCCACCTAGCACCTCCATCATACCACCACAGCCCACCATAGCCACTCCAAACCACCTCAGAACCACTAGCTCACAAAATTCTCCTCTAGAAAATTCGAAAATCAATTTCACTGAGCCACTTTCGTCTACCCGTAGCCACCACCACAGTCCACCATTTTTTCCATCAAAACTAGGTATAAAACCACCTCAAAACCACCTTCGCACAGCCACCAACAACTGTCAATTTCGACGTCCTAATTGTCCGAACAAAAGTTCGGAAGTTGGATAAAAAATCGAAAATCCCCTCCTCTTTCTTTTTCCTCTTTCTCACGCCTGAACTCTTCCCACCTTCTTTGCATGTTTTTGTATAGCCTCTGTGGTCTTGCATGAGAATTAGGATTTCAACACTTTAAGATAGAAATTTTAATAAAAATAAAATTTTAATCCAATAAAATAAAATTAAAAATATAGAAATTTAAAATTTGTTAATTCTTGTTTTTAATTATGTGTTATTATCTAGAGTTGGGAATTTCAGGGTGAGTTTGATTGAATAAGATATTTATAAATATTACTTGAATTTTTATGTCTTTGTCTACATGGAAATTCTTACGATTTCACATGAATTGATGATTTCTTAATAACATTCGTGGATATATCTATGAAAAGTATGACTATTTTTACCTTAGAAAAGTATGAGTATCCTGTTTAAAAACTATATATGATCATACCCCGAGTGGTGTAAAAAGTATTACTATTTTGAAATTATATATATAATGATAGCTCGAATGACATTTGTTCAGTTGCTGGGTAAAGAACAACAATGCGAATAAAGATAGGATCACTACAAGATAATTATTGATTATTGATATCATAGAGAAAAGAGTTGTAGGATCGCTTTCTATGAAATTCTGGTATAGCCACGAGCTTATCATTATACGTAAGGCTTAATGCCTGGAACCTATGTTTGAAAACTATCATTATAATGGGTTTAATGCCCGGAACATGTTTATGACAAGAAATGTTATTGCCTTTGACAAAATAGGTTAATGAAAGGATTTTGTACTATACAATTATGATTTTAGAAGCAATGTTCTATGACAAACCTATAACCTTGATCTATATGTACTCACATGAGCTTATTGTGAGTTTATTGTTTATGTAGTTGTTGATGTGTTATTTCGTGATGAAATAAGTTTATTAATCTTTAGGACGACTCAGGGGAAAGAGATCGTTATCTTGTTTTGCTTTTAGAAAACTCCCGTGATTATATATGTACATGACTGCACTCATGATATAAATATTATAAAGACTGTGTGTGCCGTTCTATTTATTATATTAATGTATTTTATGGCACTAGATTCAGTTTTGGGATATGTTTGTAAAAAATTATGCTTTTGTAGAACCTTTTTTTCTTTAAAATCTTTTCTGAATAATGTTTTGAAAAATTCTTAAACTATCAATCAAGCAGGCCTTTGGTGTGTTTTGACTCACTGGCCAGTCAAAAAATACCAATGAGAAAACGGGTTGTGATGGAGATGGTATCAGAGGCTTAGTTTTAGGATTTTTTTCAAAATCTAGAGTTATAGAATTATGTACACAGTTGTTACACCCAACTTTCGTGTTTTCTGTTTAAATTCAAGAATTAACCTTCTATGTCTTATAACAATTGAGTAATTTATTTTGAAATTTCGATTGGAAGAACGTTTAATCATCATTTCTTCTAATGGAAAGTCTGGAACGGTAATAGTCTTTGAGGTGCATCTCTTTTTATGTTCATATATGTTATATCTTTTATGCACTACGAGTTACGTGTTCAAACTTTAAAATTTAAGGTATTAGAAAGCATAGAACTCGATAAAATAATCCGATATGAAAAATGAAGCTTATTTGAAAAAATTTTAAATTACTGATAATTTTATTTAATCGAATTTTTTGAAAAATCTTTAAGATCGTCTGCTTAACTTATTTGACATGCCAAATTATAAAATCTAATTTCAGGATTTACCACGGTCAAAACTTATAAGTTTCCTCAAAGGGGTATTATCAATTCTGATCACGAGATGTGAATTTTATCAATAATTAATATTCAACAAATAACTAAGGCCGGTATCCAACTTACTATGATTATTTACCCGTAAGAGATCACACCTTTAATGAATTAAAATAACGAATATTAAATATACATATATAATTATTATTTTGGGATTAAGAACATAAAAACACTTATAATAACCATGGGTGTAAATTAATTTATATAATTAGTATAAAATTAATTATCCTAACGCGATCTTGTTTAATACACACAATGTGTACTAGCACAAAGAATCGAAACAATTATCATTTTTCGTAATCAAAACAAATATACTAAAACACTGTACTACAGTCGTACCAGTGGTGTGTTTAATTATATCTAAGACTGTGAATCAAAAACTTACGTTCTACAAGAACTGAAAATTTAATTTTTTGTGTGTAAGTCAAACTTTACAAACTAGATTAAATACTATGTATAATAAAAGACACCATGCACAATATTAAATACATAATAAAACACATGCATTTGCTCATAAAAATTCTCATAAAATGAAATAATTAATTTTATTAATAAATAAAATTACATACAAAAATCTAAAATTTGATTTTTAGTATATACAACTCTAACATTGGGGATAGGTGTATTGGAACATAGTGGACAAGAACGTAAATAGTGCCGTGGAGGTGAGTGCTCATTGTGAAAAAGTGTCAATGTAGTATGGGATGAGTTCTCTTAGTGAGACTCGAGAAAAAGTTCCGTTGCACAATGTTATGAAAACTACCATGAAGTTCATGTTTTTGTTCTTTACTATTCTTTATCATGTACGTATGCTTATGTTGTCTTGATTATGTGTGATGAGGGTAGGATAAAAGGGTTTTGGTTGTTCCTATGAACTCATGTCGTCTTATGCAAGGTGAAGAAAAAGTTAAAGATGCAACTACATCTGAGAGTGAAGTAGAACTGTGGCTCACTTAGTGCCAAACCTCCGGCTAGATCTTTGGAAGAATCTTGTCTTTTGAGATTCTAATGTAATTTTAATTGCTTGAATTTTATAGTAACTCTTTTAAATTGTAATATTAAAGACTTTGTCAATTTATAATTTTAAGGCTTAAATTTCTTGGGCTATCTAATTGAAACAGTATAAGTATTTTTTTTAAAAATTTATGAGTTATTTTCTAAAAAATAATTGAAAAACTAAGTCTTTTGTAAGTCTTCAAAAATCCAAACGTCACAAATTTGCTCTTTTATTTCTTGCTTGGGTGAGGGGTGGCTGGCCAAGAGGGAATTGGGGGTTATGATGGGTTGAATTAGTCTTATAAGCATTTTTGGTGTACATAGTTTTTAATAATTAAAATTAGTAATGTAAGAATAATATTTTTAGCCAAATTATGTTTGTAAAATATGAATTTTAAAAAATATATAAAAATAAGACCTTATTTGGCTTTAAAAAAGAAATGGGCCGACTAAAAGGCTTTTTGTTGGATATTTGGGCTTGTTTTCAATAATTGAGCTTTGAGCTCAAAATTTGAGCTTAAGACATAGATGATTGGCCGAAATGTGATTTTGGGTTGGGTAAGATATTCTCAAGGTACACCAAAAAGATCAGGTCGAAAAAATACGTATGAAAACATAAACACATAATTATATAGTAAGCACGTAAGTACAAAATTATTTATTTATTTTATTGAACTTATTTATTTTATTTATTTTATTTTTTTAAATTTAAATTATCGGGACGTTACAACAGTACTCATTAAGATCATTTGTTCCTACAGTTAGAAACTTGTTCTGTTTCTGAATCTAGTGCAAAATGGGTGAGAAACTATTGGTGAATCATCAAGAAAGACATAGTAAACATGGAGGAGTTTCACAGAAAGTTTTTTTTTTTTTTTTGATCGGCCACAGAAAGACAAAGTTGACAAAGCTTCCAAATCTTCCAAGTAAACCATCTAAAAGTGTTTGAAAGATAATGGGTCTATTTACCTAATAGGGTGTATCTATAAAAATTCTAGAAAGGTACTCACTCGGATGAGGGATGTGTGTCCTACCTTTGAGGGATGATATGCTGTTGTGCTCTTAATGGCACATTTCTCTTATATATTTTTATAATATGATTTATTCATTATGTAGAGTTTGTTAAAATTTTTATTCACTTAAAAAATAAAATTAATCTAATATTTGTTGTTATGTGATTAGAAAACATTTGTTTTTCTTAAAATTATATTTACCATAAATTTATTTGTAAGTAATTTTAATCTCATTAGATAATTACAAACATCAAATTACTTTCAATTTGCACATGCATAACAAACTCAACTAAGTCTACATGATGAACAAATTCAATAATAAAAATATGTTTCGGAATCGTGCCCATTAAGGCCCAACAACATACTCTCTTAGAAGGTACATCACGCACTCCTGATCCACCGGTCGAAAGGTAGGAAAAAGTGTTTTAGGGCCATTTTGAAAAAAAAAGAATTATTATATTGTTTTTGAAGAATTGAGAATTTCTCAACCAAGTAGAATCTTTACGTCCTAAAAACTGAAAAGTTGACTAAGAGGGTGTTTAGAAATGCTATTGCTAGTAGTTTATAAATTATAACTTGTAACAAAAGTTGTGAGTGTTTGGTAAAAATTATAACTTGTAACTGAAATAGATAAAAAAATATTTAAAAATTGTAACAGAAGTTGTGAATATTTATAAAAACTTATAACTTATAGTTAAAATTAGTAACATGAAGTTAAAAGCTACTAGCAATAGTATTTTCAAACTCCTTTCAAATATTTTGGTAGATCAGACTGTTGGTTATATATGCGTTGAAAGTATAAATTGTGGAGCAACACCATTGAAAATATAACTAAACTTCTTTATAATTTCACAAAATAAAAGTTTATTAAATACTAATTCCAAATCTCAATGCAAAAATCCATAATTTTATCGACTATAGAACGATATTTCAATTTTTTTTTTGAAAATGAATAATTCATCAAATAAATATGCAATCAATATTATTTCTTTTTGAAAAAAAAACATCTATAATAAAAATAAAAGGTGAATAAAAACTTGGTTCATATCGGTCGTGGTCAACAAGAATTTATAATTAGAGATTGACAAACTAGAAATCTACAAAAATATTGTAAAATAACCCAACTCCTCAAATTTGCTAACCGAACCGAATAGTTGGGTTGAAGTGAATTGGAAGAATAATAATTTTTGCACATCCCCACCATCGGTTAGCCGTAATATATCCAATAAGTATTGTCGACCCATGTATTTGAGATCAATTATACAATGATCATGTAATCCATAGACCACTTAATCACATTAAATTAGTGAAAGAGGTTGTAATAATGTTTTTAAGTGAGCTACCGAGGTTGATTATTATTAACGATGACTCACTAATGCTTTTTCTCCATTTTTATTAGAATATCTATTTGTAACGTTGAGCTCATGAGTTTAATGTTATTAACACAATTTCGGAAAATAAAATCTTGTTTTTCCATGCTTACAAAATTCGGTGCAATGTAATGATAGTAGGACTAACCATCAGAATGGTCATGGATAGGTGAAGTAGAAACCATATCTTTCAATTTTGTAGTTACACTTTTCATGACCAACGGGGACCGAAAATAAATAAAACATTTGTAAGTGAACATTAAGTGTTAGATGACGAGATTTACTGTAAATATGTTAGACAGGGAACACTAAAAAGTAAAATGGGATTCTCATTCTGCATTTAATTTATTGGCAAATCAAACTTAAGATGATTAGTTGATACATCTGCTCTTATCACAAAATATCTTAGTAATCATGGCCAGTTATTTATTTTCTCCCATTCTTCAGTATTCCCTCCGAGATAGAAACCGTCAGCTCTCACCTCCCAGTAGCAATCGTTAGCGCCCGATAGTTTTTCGCAATCATTGTCAATTCTCTTATCGAAAACAGCAAAACTTGTATCTTTGGAGCCCCAATAAAAATGACAGAAGAAGACAGTGTTGGCAAAAAAGTTAGGAGTGAATAACCATTTAAATTCTTGGCCATTATTTAAAGTGTGTGTTCCAAGATCGTTGTCCTTAGACTGACAACGAATCGTCAATGGCGTGGGGTTGTTTGGAACACGACTAGTGACATGAACTGTAATACGATGAATACTTATATCATCAGCATCAACGAGGTGACCTATTAGGATAAGTAAGGCAAAGAAAAAACGAATCATCATGGGTCTTGGGGAATGTCAAAAAAATGATGTTTGTGCTACTTGTGATTATTTTTCATATCACAGTATATTATGTATATATATACACACATCCGCATAGGCTAAATCCACAATTTCTTTTTTTACAATAAGTTCAAGCAATAGACCGTTTTTCTCTTCACTTGGTAAGTAAGTAAAGGCAAATGAGTTTTCATGGTATAATGAATTAAATTAAATTTTGTTAACATTGGGAAACCATATATGGACTTCCACAAATTTTTTTTTTTTTTTACAGTAAATTCAGGCAATCTACGGTTTTTCTCTTTACTTGGTAAGTAAGTAAAGACAATTGAATTTGCATGGTATAATGAATTAAATTAAATTATGTTTGTTAGCCCAAGAAAACCATATATGGACTTCCACAATTTCTTTTTTTACAGTAAGTTCAGGCAATCAACAGTTTTTCTCTTTACTTGGTAAGTAAAGACAATTGAATTTGCATGGTATAATAAATTAAGTTACATTATGTTAACATTGGGAAACCATATATGGACTTCCTCAATTTCTTTTTTTTCTTTACGGTAAGTTCAGGCAATCTACGGTTTTTATCTTTACTTGGTAAGTAAGTAAAGACAATTGAACTTGCATGGTATAATTAATTAAATTAAATTATGTTTGTTAGCCCAAGAAAACCATATATGGACTTTGCAAGTTACAATTGTCAAAAGAGTAAAGCAAATTAGATAATTTATTTCCATAATTAGTGCCTTTAGTTGTGTTACCACATTTTATTTTTGAATAATATGAACCAATTAAAACAAAGGAAAAACAATAACAATAATAATATTAATTGTCTCAGTGTTGTGTTCACAATTGTAACCTAGTCATTTTAATTTTAATGTTGATGTTTTCATAGATTAAATTGTGTTTATACCTTTTGTTTATATAAATTGTGTGACGCCCTAATTTTGGGAGACATCTTAAGTTATAAAAGAAATTACTTTCTTAATTATTTATGAGAAAATAAGTTGTAATAACTCGTGCCTTAAAAGTTAATATATAGAAAAGAAAATACGTTCCGAATCAAGCCAATTCTTGAACCTAACTCCTTCTAAAAGGGCTGACCTTGCTGGTTAATCTTTATGAGCCAGGATTTAGAATAGACTTAATTTAAAGTCATTTTGAAACATCATTATAAAAAGATTTAATTTAATTTCAATTAAAAGTCATTTTGATACATCATTGTAAAAAAACTTAATTTAATTTTTGTCTCACCACATAAATAATTAAATAATTACATAATAATTTTAAAAAACAAAAATAAAGAACAAATTAAATCATAAAAATATTAGTTAATTCAATTCCATAAGAAAAATAACCAAAATTATATATTAAGTTAAATTTTGACTCCTTTCTTAAACAATGTAGTGTAAATATACTATTAAATCATCAATGTAATGTAATAAAGAATCAAAATCAATTTTTTTGGGGTCAAAAATTCCCCTAGCCGAAATCCACATTCCCTTCCTTTTTCTTTCTCTTACACACTCAAAACCCACCTCCAAACCAACCAATCAATGCCCATGCATGTCTTACACATCTTACACCTCCCATCATAACTTCCACTATCAAAATTTTGTATAAAACCAACCCCTAATTTTCCGCCAAGAGTGGAGAACCACACACAACCAGCTTTTTTTTTTCCCCTTCTGCAAGTGTTCTTGAGAGTGGGTGTGAAGAAGAAGAAGAAGGAATGAGGAAGAAGAGAGGATCCTCCATTAAAGCTAAGTTTAAGATCTTGTCTTCCATACCCAGATTTGATATCTAAGGTAAGTTAAAATCTCAAGATCCTTCTCTTCTTACTCAAATCTAAATCCACGTCAATCAGTTTAAAAGATAAAATAAGGGATATACATCAACGAAACAAGAAAGGATAAACTAGTAAGAATGGGGGCTGTTTCGGGTCATTCTTTTAAGTTATAATATGTACGAGTTATTTGTTGTAAGATCTTTACTCTTTTTATTAAATATGCTTGTTTGAGCTCTTATTTTATAGGTTATACACATTGTATGTCAAGAATAACATTGAATCTAGGCTATACCTGAAGAAATGAAGTTAGATTTTTGAGCTTTTTTATTGTTCTTGTCACGCTCCAAAATTCAAGGCCATGTGAAAAACCCACTAAACCACCATTTTATAAAAGATATGATTTTTATTGATAAAACATAACCAACACACAGCTTTTTGGAATTAAAAAGGGTGCCCAAGGTTCATCTTTCTGATAATATACATGGAAAATATATCTCGCCATACGGCATACAAAACATGCCTTCATAAATAGGCAACATATGCACGAAAAACAGTTCCAAAACAAAAAAGGAAAGCTACACAAGCCTTCCACCACTACGGCACCTCTAGATCAACTCCACGTATTCATCAACACCTGAAAAAGGTTTTAACAAATCCCACTACGTGAACCGAAGCCCAATAGAAACAGATTATGATACAGTAAAGCAAGATATGCAATTACATAAGAAAATTGACTCAATCACATGAGCCTCAAACGGTTTTACTTTTTTTGTAAAAGCATAAAACCCCATACATCTAACAATGCCCAACAATGTAGTAAGCAGACACAACAAGGTCATAAGCATGTCGTATTCTTTTACGATCTTTCACCGTGGGATAATACCAACTTAATCATCAAACTCTTTGCGGTCTTTCACCGTAGGATAATCATGTGCCCCAGTATGCAAAGTTCCGTATAATTCAACAGATAAAAGTACGCTCACAACCATGTACTGAATATCTACATACATATCATCAAAACGTTCTCATAACCATAAAATCATTTCACATCTCAACGAAACATCTAAATCCAAGCTCAACTCCAAGAGTTAGCTTCAAACCTCC
>JAOTRH010243275.1:0-12896 GCA_034768845.1 Heliamphora exappendiculata | reverse complement strand
TCACGGTCACCACAATCACCCTTCAGTGTACAAATGGATACTCATCATCAATCACAATCGATATACGCACGATATGTGAACCAGTCTATTCCTAGGATGATGTCGAAGGTAGTCATATCTAGAACAACAGGATCAAACGTTAGGTGGCGACCGTTAATCTCAATCTCACAGGATCTATAAACTGTTTCAATAACGCGTTTGCTCCTACTAGGTCTCCACACACAAGGTTCTACCCAATGCATCTATCTCTAACCCCAATGCGGATGTAAATGCAAATGAGATGAATGATATGCTCCTGTGTCGATGAACACATTGGCCGGTGAACTATATACTAGAAAGGTACCTCTGATGACAGATGTACTAGCTATAACATCTGGTACGACTGGTGCCTTCGAGGTACTCAGCTCAGAAATGGCAAAAACTCGTCCCTATGTTCCACGATTTTGCCCACTACAAATCTGCGCTCTTGGCTGCCTCACAGATTGGACCAAAGTAGTCCTTCCTACAGCTCTAGATGTCTGTATCCCTGACTACTGTTGTGACTGACCATAACCCTATCGCCTTTGAGTGGACTGAACTAGATAGGGTCCTGTTGCACTCTGTGTGTTCCCTCTCTGAGGGTAAAGTCGACGTATATGTCATTTCTAACTATACTGATAACACGTAAGAGGCCCTCTCCCCTAGGGCTGAGTTAATGGCTATCCCTGTGACCATCCCTTCTATTAGCAGTCAACGACACGGTGGCATGGTTGTCGGCATATAAAACAAATAATCTCTTCCTGCTCCAACTGTCCCGAAGATGTTATAGAGGGTGTTGGGGTAGAACGCTGCTACTATTGATAGGTCCATCCAGAAAGGGAACTAGAATTGAACTGTCTCTATCTCTTAGACTAGCGTCCCTATGACCGTGCACTAGTTCCTTCTGGCTATGTCCTAACCTTTCTCGCTTTGCGTGTTTCTATAAGGGTATTCTCCACCGTTATCGCTGACTCTACAAGTTTTGAAAAAATAAGTATCCTCAAAGCTGCTACCCTATCTCTGATTGCGGGCCTTAGGCCCCGCTCAAACCTCTTGGAACGAAACTCGTCTGTGGCTACCACCTCTTATGCAAAACATGATAGGCTAGTGAACTTAGCTTCATACTGTACCACTTTCATTCTCCCTTGTGTGAGAGAAATGAACTCCTCTCTGTAAACGTCTCTGGAAGACTCTAGGAAGTATTTCTCAAGAAACACCTTGGTAAACGCGGCCAACGTGCGAAAAGAGACTAAATTTATTGAAAGCACGTATAAAGAACACAGATAAATTTATTTGTGTGCATTATCTATGTTGATATTCAAATAGATAAATTTATCTATTTGCATATTAAATAAATTTATCTGTGTACATTATCTATGTTTGTTATGCAAAATAAATAAATATATCTGTTTGCAGGGCATTTTTTGGAGAAAGCACGCAATTAGACCTTACACATTAAAATTTTTGTTCATGGACCTTACACATCAAATGACCAATATATAAATTTTTGACGTACTGGGAGGTTTGTAGCCGAGAGGTGCTCCCTGCGACGACGAAGTTAAACCTCGCGCTTCTCATAGATGTCTAGAAAGATGAATCTCTTCATCCCCTGCTTGTCGAGCCGGTGACGAAGAGGGATGTACAAAACAGGGTCAAAGTGACCCGACATGCCCGCCACCACCGCCCCCTCCAAGAGGTGCGCTACCGCGACGCCTTTGTCACCACCATCATCAACGGCACCACCCGCAGCACCTCCAATGCCTCCACCTCTAGCACCACCTCCATTGCCTCCACCTCTAACACCACCTCCATTGACGCCGCCTACTCCTTCACTACCAGTGCCACCAACTCCGCCGATGTCACCATTCTAGCCGCCGGTACCCACCACAACCATGTATAGTAAAGGAAGAAAATCCAATAGAAACATTGTTATCGAAAAAGAAGAAAAGAGAAATGAGAACAAGAGAGAGTTGAGAGAGACCGAGAGAGAAAAAAAAAATTTCTTAGTTCGTGCAAATGAGAGTTTTGAACAGCCCTAAGCTGTTAACCTAACATCGACCTCTTGCTCGCGAGGTCCGAGTCATTTAAAATTAAAGGCAACGACATTCGAGGGCAGGCCGCGAGTTCGTTTCTTCACGGCCGTGACTAATTTGAAAGGTTCATAACGGCCGCAATGTTCAAACCTCTAGGCCACCAAAACCCTATCGTTATTTGTCAAGGCCGCGACATTCGAGGGCAAGTCGCGAGTTCTTTTCTTCACGGTCGTGACTAATTTGAAAGGTTCATAACGGTCGCAATGTTTAAACCTCTAGGCCACCATTGCCCTAGGATTATTTGTCAGGGCCGTGACATCCAAAAGGCCACAGCTGCATTATTTATGTTGATTTTTCCCGCCTGTGTATCACCTTTGAGCATAAGGGTACCTTTGTTTTGGCTTGATTAACCAAAATTATCTACCATAGTCCCTTTCTGAGGTCTATAAGAAATAGACCTTAAGGTATCTCTAATCTTATTTATGACCTTAAACTAAATACTATTAAGCTCAATTTTGCATAAAGACCTAAAACCCCTCTTCGGTCCTCGCATGACCTAAAACTGTCCTTCGACTAATCGGTTCTCTTCATGATCTTAAACTGACTTATCGATTCTCACATGATCTTAAATTGTCCCTTTAATCCTATCATAATCTTATGTCCACGCTATGACCATAAAATTTTGCGTTATACCTATTTGCATAATGACTTATCTGTCATGCATCATGATTAGCATGTTTGCATCATATGCATTGCCCATGAATTACGATTGGTATGATCGCTTGCAATGGGGTACGTAGGAGGCTCAATGAAAATTTGGGTTCGACCACACTTTTCTGTATATTTTGTTTAAGCCTAAGATTGGTGGCTTAGTCAAATGGTTTCTCTAAAGCTTCGTTATTTACTCGCACCATGGGTTATTGCA
This sequence comes from Heliamphora exappendiculata, assembly GCA_034768845.1. Taxonomy (NCBI): domain Eukaryota; kingdom Viridiplantae; phylum Streptophyta; class Magnoliopsida; order Ericales; family Sarraceniaceae; genus Heliamphora; species Heliamphora exappendiculata. The sequence continues at coordinate 9,920 of JAOTRH010243275.1, read as the reverse complement.
AGCTTTGTCAAAGAGAGGCAATTGTAGACTTTCCAATTTAACCAAGCCAAATTTTAGGCACTCGTCTCCAATGCTTCCTAATGACAAAAGCATGAAATTATGCTAAATGATACTTCTAAGCAACTATAATGTCAAGAATTTGACTCAAAACCCAAGAAAACACTCACCTCTCTAAAACCTTCAGGCCGCGACCTTCTAAATCCTCACGGCCACCGCCTTTTTATGACCCTATCCCAAGCCGTGTCCTTGAGGTAACGGTCGTGACCTTTTTATGATCCTAGAACAACCATGATCTTCATTCTTCACAGCTGCAACCTTTTCATGATCTTATAACTGGCCGCTACCTTTGAAGGCCACTGCCGTTTTAGTTCATACAATTAGTTCACGACCGAGATGTTCAAGTACACGGCTACGTCCTTTGCACTTTTTGGGATAGTTGTCAGCATCCCAAAGGATCTTTGTGCTGCCCTAAATGCCTATAAATAGCCGTCGTTTTTTTAAAAGAGAAGAGAACATTATGAGATACCGATACTCTGTCAAATTTGTTTTCCACTCGATATTCTCCCAATACACACACCCTAATATCATTCATTCTCGATTTGAGTTCGCGGCATTACTTGTCTTTGGAAGGCTTCTAGAGCGCAAACAACTAGACGATTCTTGCTTACCATACCCGAGGGGACGTTTGAGGCTGTTGACTACATTAGGTAACCCTAAAAAAATTGTGACACTTCTTAAACTCCCACTTTCTCTTTCTCGAGTGTTGTCACGATTAGGGTTTTCGTTTATTAAATTTTTCTCGATTATTTTATGACCAATCAATCCATGTCAAGCATGTAATTCTTTTGATTTGTAATAGTTAGTAAATAAAATGTATGGAAGCATGTATATATATATATACCTTTTTTATATAATACAGTGTGTTTAACATTCTCTGAAAAATGTAAAAGAGTGCATTTTTTGTTTGATTTCATATTTACTGGCACACTGGACACCAAAAATGCCTCTATAATTCTTTAAACATAACGGTCGTGACCTTCTATTGTCACGGCCATGAGTATTTTTCTCTTATTATTACGGCCGCTATATATTTTCTTCACGGTCGACAGTTTTGTCTTATTTTTGTCACAACCACAACATTCTATTGCCACGGCCACAAACTTTTTATGAGACTAGTAGCTTAGAAATCATGTTCAAACCTTTCTATTCGATCTTGTGTGCAGCATGTTAGAAACCAAGACTATAGATTATGACCTTTTAGTTCATTATGTTTTCTTTTGATAAGATTTTAAGTCCCTATTTGCATTTTTTAGATTATATTGCTTAAACAATGATTGTGGCATGATTAGAATTAAGAACTCAAGTTGCATAACCCATTTTAGGATTTTACCTCCGTCTATGTATCTTTGTTTTGCATACTTTTGTATAGACTCTCTTTAACATCCCATTTTGTAATTGTTACCTTTGAAAAGTTTAAGACAAGAACCAATAATGAAAAAGTAGAGGCCAACCTTGCGGTTGAGTAAAAAAGGTGCCTAACACATTCTCTTTTTGTACCTTAACCCCTGGACCCTCTTTATCTCTAGTTACATTTAAATGACATGTAACTTACTTTTTGTTTTTCTTAGTTTTTCTCAAAAATTAAGTGGCGGCTCCATACATGTGTTTGGATATCTTTGGTTTTTCGTCATAAAAGAAATATTTTTCTAAAACAATGGATATTCGACACATCATTTTTCAAACCCACCTAAAAAAAATGCCCGCACCATGCAAAGAAGCTGAGGCAATGTGGTTCTAGTTCTTTTCAATCGAGGCCCGTTCAGCAGCCACATTTTGCACATGCACCTTCTATAGTTTCTTTGGTCCAATCTGAGTGTTGGGAGATTATTTTCTTCACATGTAGATAGCAGGGTCATAGGGCAGTGGATTCCCCACAAAGGGGATAGCCTCAAAGTTAACCACCACCTTAGCCACAAGGGAGAGGGTCTGTTACTTGCTTTTAGTATGGACAGGTAGGACATGTCCATCGATATTACCCTCAGGGAGGGACTACTCAGAGCGTGACGAGGTCACAATTAGTTTAGCCCACCTAGGGGCGTCAGGGATACAAATAGCTGCAGCCACCACTAGTAGTCCAGACCTCTAGAGCCATAGAGAGGGCTACATTAGTGCAGTCCATGCAACAGCCTGCAGCACAAGGGTGTGGTGGTCAGAACAGAGGGACACAAGGGCGAGCATATGCACTTTTTGAATCGAGTTCCTCAAAAGCACTTGTAGTGCCAGATGCTTCTGCCAGCACGTCTATTGTCCAAGGTACCTTCCTCGGTATATCTCATGGGCCCATGTTCTCATGGACGTAGAAGAATCTCACTCATTCTTCTCATCTACATGTGTATCTACGTTGGGTTTAAAGGTGGACTTGTTGGGTAGCACCGTATGTGTGGGAGTGTCATGTTGAAACAAGTGTGCAGATCCTGTGAGATCAAAATCGCCGACCGTTAATTACCATTTGACTTCATTATTCTTGATATGACCTCGTTCGATATCATCTTTGCGATGGATTGTCTTACCACATGTCGCGCGTTTATAGATTGTGAAAGTCATCGATTGACCGTTTGCACACCTGAGGGTGAGTGTTTGCATTTTGTGGAAGATCGAGATGACGGGTTAAAGCCTTTACCTTATGAATTGAGAAATCACAAAAGTCTTAACTTTCTCCTAGCTACCTTGGAGGTGAGTAATACCGCTCGAGGAGAGCTCCATCTTGTCGGCTGTGAGTTTCCCAATAATTTATTTAAGCTACCTCCATGACGTGATGTAGAGTTTTCTATTGACCTTATCCCTAGAATTGCCCCTATCTCTTTGGCACCCTATCGTTTTGCACCAACCGAATTAGAAGAGTTGAAAGCGCAACTCCAAGAGTTATTAGTTAAATCTTTCATTCGTTCGAGCTATTCTTCGTAAGGAGCACCGGCATTGTTTGCCAAAAAGAAAGATAAGTCCTTACGTTTATGTGTTGATTGTAGGAGATTGAACCGAGTAACCATGAAGAATAAGTACCTGATGCCCAGGATCGACGATTTATTCAACCAACTTAAAGGCTCTAGCTGCTTCTTTAAGATTGATTTGAGGTCAAGCTACAATCAATTGAGGATAAAAGAAGAAAATATTTCGAAGACGAACTTCCACACATGTTACAGGCACTATGAGTTCTTAGTCATGCCTTTTGGATTGACAAATACCCTAGCTACATCTTGATTTACTCGCCATCATGAGAAGCTCACGAAGAACATTTGTGAATTGCACTGCAACATTTGTGAGACCATCGATTGTATGCCAAATATGATAAGTGTGAGTTTTGGCTATCCAAAGTCAAATTCCTTAGGCATGTAGTTTCGGGCAAGAGAGTAGCTATAGACTCGTCGAAGATTAAGGCAGTGATGAATTGGGAACGGCCGACGAATGTGTTTGAGATTTAGAGCTTTTTGGGGCTAGCGGGTTATTATCAACGATTTGTGGACAATTTTTCTCGGCTTGCTGCAACCATGATGTGGCTTACTCATAAGGGGACAAAATTTACTTGGAGTGAAACTTGTGAGCTCGCTTTTCAAGAGCTAAATAAAAGGCTGACTAACGCACCAGTCTTGGTGATACCGGAGCGGGGGTTGGGATACACGATTTATTACGACGCTTCTCATGATGGTCTTGGTTGCATTTTAATGCAACAGGAAAAGATAGTTGCGTATGGCTCACGACAGTTGAAAACTCATTAAAAGAATTACCTGACACACTAGCGGTTATCTTTTCCTTAAAAACATGAAGGCACGACTTATACGACGAACATTTTAAAATATTCTCGGATCAAAAAAGCTTAATATCTCTTTTCTCAGAAGGTCTCGAACCTATGTCAATGAAGATGGATGTAATATATTGAGGATTATGACTTTGACTTATAATACCACCCGGGGAAGGCCAATGTAGTGGTTAATGCTCATAGTCGCAAAACACAAAGCCCTTGTAGTCATTCGGGATTGAAAGATGATCGGGGATTGGAGAGGTGTTGACGGTGATTTCTCAACCTACACTTCTTAGTCGCGTTTTGATGCTCAACAGCAAGACGATGAAGCCCAAATGATTCGGGATCATTGCTTGAGTAGCGGTGACCTCAAGGGTTGGGTTTTACATCAAGGTTAAGGTCTAAAATTTTGTGGAATATTTTTTTGTGCGAGAGTCATGCCGTGAGGAGGTGTTTCATGAATTCCATCACTTTCGTCTTGCTGTACATCTCGAGAGTACAAAAATGTACCACAATCTACATCGCTAGTTTTGGTGGAAGAACATGAAGAAAGATGTCGCACTTTTTATTTCTCGGTACTTACTTATCAACAAGTGAAGGCAGAACACCAACGACTAGTAGGACTACTGCAACTGTTACCCGTACCAGAATTGAAGTGGGAGAATGTCACGATGGACTTTGTTTTGGGACTTCCTAGATCGCCAAGAGGGCATGATGCAGTGTGGGTTGTAGTTGACAAACTAACCAAATCTACGCATTTTATACCGATTTAAATGACCGATTCAGTGGACAAGCTTAGCAGGCTAGACGTCAATGACATTATTCGGCTTCACGGAGAGCTAGTATCTATAGTTTCTGATCAAGACCCGTAGTTTACATCACGTTTCTAGTAGAGCCTTCAATTGGCATTTAGAATGGAATAGCTTTTTAGCACTACATTCTATCCCTAGTCAAAGAGCCAATTCGAGCGCACCAATCAAATTTTAGAGGATATGTTATAAATGTGTGTGTTAGATTTTCATGGTTTATGGGAAGACCACCTGCATTTAGCAGAGTTCTCATACAAAAACAATTATCAATCAAGTGTCAAGATGGCACCATTTGGAGCTTTGTACACAAAGGAAAGAATAAAATAAACCCTTTCAGGATAAAATTGATTGAGCGGTCTGTCAGGGACTAAAGTATGCTTGGTGGGCAGTGTCCATGGCATTAGTGCCAATCTTCTCCCACAAGCTTCTCTCTCTCTCTCTCTCTCTCTCCTCAATTGGAGATCTTTTGGGGACCTTAGAGTTAGTTCTTGATGCCATGAGAACTAACGTCAACCTACACGATGAGGGCTATGCAACCAAGCAAATAGATTCCCGTTTTGACGATTTTGGGGTACCCTAGGTTGACCAAAGCTTCGAGTTTTTAACTCCCCGATATAGGATTCTAAACCATATATGTGTTTATGCCATAAATATGTGATTAGGTGTTTTATTATTGGTTAAATGCCATGATTTTTATTGAAAGATTAAAACCTTAGAGTTGTTAACTACTTAAAAGATGTATGTGTTGGTAGGGATAATGGATTATAGTGTTCCAATTTGAAAATGATGCGTCGGATGTGTTTAAAGTTTAAAAGGGCTTATTTTGGCTAGATTTGTGGAAAATGAGATTCATTTGAGGATAATGATGCTGGTTGTGTTGTAAACCCTCCTTGGAGAATTTTTAACTTGGTAATATGATTCATTTGAGGATTTTGATGCTGGTTGTGTTGTAAACCCTCCTTGGAGAATTTTTAACTTGGTAATATGTTAGCGAGTTTTAAAATCAAACCAGATCTTGATTTGGGTTGAATTTGTGAATGTGTTATATTTAAATACTTGAAATAGAGTTTGTATACACACGTGGTTGATTGCTGGATGAATTGTATGATTTAATTATTGTACCAGGGCAATGTAATGTGAATAATGTGGGTTTGAATAACTCATCAGTGAAAAACCAAAAATGTGCGCATGATTAGGTGCCCTACTCTTCAGTTAATCCCGTAAAAGAGTGCAGGGGTGCCCTATCCTTTGGTTGATCTGTAAAGGTGTGCAATTGTGTGGTTGATTATAAGACTTATATAATGAGTTGCCTATTGGTGCCTTAAGGCGGTCCGGTAGTGAGGGCAACGTATAGAAATTTATAAATGTTAATTGTTACGTTGGGTGACAAATCGATACATAAATAAAGATTGAGTATAAAATGTTAACTGTTGAGGCATGTACAATCGGGTTTGTTAGTGGTTTTGAGTTTGTTGTGAATTTGAATGACAGGTTAAAAACATTCAATGTCTTGAAAGAAAACGATTTTCGGTAAATCGGAAGGATTCATATCATACTCTCTTGTCTACTGCATTTCATGCATTATTTCATACTTGGTTTTTTTTATTCCTATTGAGCCTCAGTTCACATTGTTTAAAATAAATGTTTTCACGTACATGAAATGATCCTTTTCCATAAAATTATAACGACTTGATTGTTGAATGGAAGTATTTATGAAATAGTTTATGGAATGTAATTAAGTTTTTAGAACCTTGTAAAGTACACTATATTGTTTTGTACTTAATTACTTAAATGCTGTAAGGCCATAAGGCCAATACTTTGTTTCCTTTGAATCCATGTCATTGGGTACGCTTTGGGAGAAGATTTTTGGTGGGTTTTGTTATAAATTTCGGTTGTGGGATGTTTTGGGGAATGATTGGAGCCTTGGGTTGTAGTTTTAATCATTCTTTACATCAGATTTTTGGATCCTAAGAGTTTTGTTTTCATGCTTGAGCCAAAAATCATGCATGTTGAAAGTTGGATTTTTAAAATGGGATTTGAAGAAGAGGTTTAGAGCCAGACCGCTCGATGAACTGCTCGAGCAGTCTATCGAGCGGTGTTGTAGAGCTATCGATTTTTGTTGTAGGTCTTGAGATGCTATGAGAAGTTCAAAAATGCACGATCGGTCTTCAGACTTCTCGAGTGGTCTCGGTAGATTTTGTAAAATTATCTCTTTTTTCGTTTGGTTCCTTTTTTTGTCACATGTGTTTCTTCCTTGCTTCAAAACCCCTCTTTGGGTGAGTTTGGTGTTTAAATTGAAGTCCTTAAGGTCTTTTCTTAATCCTTTTCATTCATTTTGGGTAACTTTTTATTAAAGGAGCATTTGGTTTGTACGATTAATGGGTTTTCTAAAATTTGTTCATCGATTTTGGTTTCCTCGGAATTTGGTTCGTGACACGAGCAGTCACTCACCCGAGAGCAAACCAAAAAATCCCTGCTTTTAAACACCAAGAGTCAAACCAAAACTTTTCTTAAGAAAATGAGTTATAGGATACAAAACATTGTTAAAAACATCTTTAAACCATGAAAATATAATCAAAACTCATTCCAAAACCTCCCACTAGAATTAATTTGAGTCCAATCATTCATTAAACTCTTAATTTTCACACCAAACCCACAATTCATTAGATTTTCCCCCAATTCACTTTGGATTTTCAATCTACACTAACCTTAATACATTTCAACACAAGAAAACTTGCACACAAGAAAACTTGCCTACAATCCAATTTGTTTCTTTAATTTCACAATCAAACACAATTTACACATTAACACCCAAAATCGTCAAACTCCTCCCATAAGTAGGATTTCAATTTAAAGATCAACCCAACCGCAATAATCACCCAAACTTCATTTAATTCTATCAAGTTCATCAAATCTCACTCAACAAACCCCAAAACCAAATTCTCAATCCTCATAGCAACTAGGATTTTACAAAAACAAGAGTTTTATGTCATGCTTCTCAATTAAAAGCAATTAATCACATATCCATGAGATTTATTCAAGATTAGTCGAAAATCCTATATTTTGATTAAAAACCCAAAGCTTTAACTTCCCATGGACACCTCAAAGGTGGCAAAATCAAATTTTGCTCAGATGGATGCAAAGCCCTCGTTGAGTAGATCGATATTTGTTCAGGTAGTTTTGTTCAACGCCAAGTGAGGGAACTCCAAAAATGAAGGGAAAGCAAATGTCCCAAGCTTTTCCAAAAACGGAGTCTTGGAGAGAGAAAGAGATGAGGCAGAAAAGAGAGAGGTACGGTGGAGAGAGGGGAGGGGAATCTTGAGGTCTTGAGTAGCTTATCTTGTGTTTGGACTAACTTTTTTTTTATAGGCTTATTGGTTTTTTAGCTTTTTTTGAAAAAAAATAGATGTAAAGATATGTGAAAAAGTCAACTAAGGCCAAACAAGTAGACTTTTTAAGAGACTTTTATGTAAAATTCCTCCCAAAAAAAACTAAGCCAAGCATAGGCTTATTAGGGATGACAAAGTGGGTGGGGCCCACCCCCACTCACATACCCAAATTTTATTTTATTTTTTATTTTCACAATATATTTTTAACCCCCACACAAGTATTAACAACTTAAAAATAAATATTTTAAAATTTATATTAATTCAAAATCAATTTCTCAAAAATTATCGAATATTAAGGTTATCCCTAAATTAAAATTCATGGGACTCTACGTACATCGACAGATTCATCCAAAACTCAAACGAGAGTTACAGTGCCCACTAGCCACCTTCCATATGATAATTTACATATGTTAAACAATTTTATAATTCACCCAAGTCAATTAATAATCACAACATTTTTATTGATTATATATAAAAAAGAAATCAGGTCTGTAGGGACCTGGCCCCTTCTTATTTTGAAACTATCAATTAAACCTTGTTATGGGAATTTTGATATATAAAAAAAAGAAGAAAGGGTTAGTGCTTTATTGCGTGCAAAAATTAAAATTTGATCATGGTTATGATTGTTGATAATAATTATACGCTTGTTTATGCATAAAAATAATTATTGTGGGTTGATCGAACGAATCTGAAGACCTTTGAACAAAATTTGAATACTATATGTAGTTTTCTTTTCGTAGAGTGCAGTCTAGTGAGAGACCGATCGATCGGTCTAAAGATGGATCGATTGGTCTATGACAGAGAGCAACTTTAAGTTCAAATTTTGAGCTTTCAAAATTATTTCTCTCTCCTACTCTGAACACATCAAAAGATTTTTGAGATTCTGAAACATGACGGCCGTATACGGAAACTCGAGTTTAGTGAACAGTATACATATACACATTCAAAGAGGAATGTACACTACAAGAATAATGGTATTTGGCGAAAAAATCTAGCGATAAAAATAAATTTCGTCATTACAGGTAAGTAAAAGGCGCGAAAATCCCAGATTCGTCGCTAAATAGAAGTGTTTTGGGGACTAAAATAATTTTTCATTGCAAATTGTATTACGTTTTCAGCGAGGCTAATATGTTCGTCGCTAATGGCCTTATTTCGTCGCTAACTATAAGACTTGTGGCGAGCAAAATACTTTTTTGTCGCAAATTGCATTATGTTTTTAACGACGCCATATTTTCGTCGCTAATGACATAAATAAAAATTAGCGGGAAGCATCTTTAGTTACCACCATCATTTTATTGTGGTGACGAAAATTAATTTCGTCGTTAAAAAGTTTTATAATAAAATTACCTAATTTATTGTTAACAAACAAACAATGTTCAACTGCTCTCATCTTGCTCATATAAGTATATACAAATTAAAATTAGAAATATATTTTTAGAAATATAATTTTTAGTTTTGAAATTTTATACTTATATACACTTATATTTTTTAAATTATAGTATATTTATATTTATAATTTTAAATTTAAGTTAGATAGTAAAATTATAAAAATAAAATATTTTAAAAGATATAATTTTAATAAAGTTAAAGCTCAGAAAAGTGACTGAACAGGACCCTATTGGTAAATTAAATAGAGGGTTTATGAACCTTAACCTTGAAAGCTCACACCTGTGTAGAGTATATCGTTTAACACCTGCAGTACAAACTCATTTTTGACCTATTGGTCCTAGTATCATAGGTAACCAAATGGACGCCCCCTAATTATTAGACCAATCTGCAATAATAATTTCATAATTCTTGGACAATTCAAATTTATTACTATATTACTTTAGATTGTATCAGTTTGATGCTCATATATTCATTTATAATTTATTTAACTCATATAATTCTTTAATATTACACTTAAATAAATTAAAAGATACCAAT
>JAOTRH010242952.1:0-40452 GCA_034768845.1 Heliamphora exappendiculata | reverse complement strand
TTTTAATGGTGATTTTGTGATTTTTGTTAAATTAAACAGAAATTATAACGGTTTGGGTCTCTTTGATGTTAAAATCAAATTTAAGAGAATGCTAGTACAATTTTTGAAATCACATGAAAATTTTTTATTTTTGTTAAAAATCTCAAAAGGTCAGTGAAATTTACCCTATTATCAATTGAATAAAATTATAATTAAAAACAATTACTATCCAATCAATAATTTGACATTTAAAAAGTGAAAAAATAAAATCTTAATAAAATAAAAGTATATAAAATAATTAAAATAATCTTAATAAATGTTATAATTAAGATATTTAATTATAAAAATGTTATCAATAATTTTACATTTAAGAAGTTAAAAAAATATAAAATCTTAATAAAATAAAAAAGAATGAAAATATTTTTAATTGTAAAACAACTCGGTTTGAAGTCCCCCCTAAAACCCCAAATATGATTGGGCCGCTCCTCATCCACCAAGTACTATCACCAATTTATTACTGACTGAATGACATAATGGGTCTCTATGGCAGATAATTATTTATTTATTTGTTAATTTATTTAATAAAAAAATATTTTTTTGATTAAATTGTTATACCATTTTGGGTGTTAATTAGTGTGGGCTTCTATTTTTTTTTTTTTTGGGTGTCAAGTTCTAGTAATAACAAGTTAGCTATTTTGTTAGATTATAATTTTAAATTTAACTATTTATATAGGCATTATTTGGGTAAAATAACTTATTTATTTATTAGTTTATAAGTCATAAAATAAGCACGTCATTTGAGTAACCAAATAAGCTAAAAATAAATAAGTAAATAAGCTCATTTGGATAGCCAAATAAGTAAATAAGCTAGTTTATAAGTCAAATAAGCTCGTTGGGTAGCCAAATAAACAAATAAGTAAATAAGCTCGTTTGAGTGGTCAAATAAATAAATAAGCAATTTCACCCAAATAAAGTATTTTATTAGTAAATTAGCTTATTTTTTAATAAATAAATAAGAAGGTCTACCCAAACGGGGCGATAGACTTTTTTATCTTGTTTAATTAAAATGAGATAGAGATAATAAAGAAAAAAGATTATTAAAAAATAAGAATAAAAAAAAAGAGATGAAATAATAAAGAAGTAGAATAATATTAGAGAGAGAATGACAAACGAGAGAGAGAGAGAGAGAGAATAAAGAAGAGAAATAATATTAGATTTTTTAAAATTTTAAAATTATATAAATTTTGTAATATATATTTATTTATTGTTAATAATATTTAAATTTTTAAATTTTTTTCATTGGAATCTATAAAATAAGATTAATATTGCATGCAAGAATAAAAATTAAAAAATTTTCATTTTTTTGTGAAGTTTTACAAATTAAAAATGAGAAAATTTTATTTTTTAAAACTAAATTTTTTTACAAAAAGTGAGTACTTTTTTGTTTTCACACAATTATGACAAGGTTTTACTTTATTGAGGTATGACCTGTATTATTTTTTAATATTGACTAATTTTTAAAAAATATAAATTTGAAAGCACACATTTAGAAAATAAAAAATGTTTTATTATAATTTGTTTTCATTTTGTTGAGAAGAAAAAATTATTTTTTCTTTTTTATATTTTTATATTTAATATAAATATTATCTTATAAATTTCGATTAGTAAGTTCTACAAATAAAAATATTATTAAATAAAAATATATGTACTAAAAATTATATAATTTTAAAATTTAAAAATACAAACTAGTTATACTAAATGTTTTTTAAATTTATAAATTATACTAATTTATAATTTATATTTAAATTATATAATTTAAAATTTAAAATACAAACTAATTTTAAAATATAAATATTTTCTAAATGCGAGCTTTCAAATTTATATTTTTTTAAAATTAATCAACATTAAAAAATAATACAGGTCATACCTCAATAAAGTAGTACCTTATCATAATTGTGTGAAAACAAAAAAGTTCTCACTTTCTGTAAAATTTTCTAGTTTTAAAAAATAAAATTTTATCATTTTTAATTTGTGAAACAAAAAAATGAAAAGTTTTTAATTTTTATTTTTGCATGCAATATTAATCTTATTTTATAGATCCCAATGAAAAATTTTTAAACATTTAAATATTATTAACAATAAATAAATATATATTACAAAATTTATATAATTTTAAATTTAAAACAAAAACTAATATTATTTCTCTCTCTCTCTCTCTCTCTCTCTTCTTCTTCTCTCCTTTGTCATTCTGTCTCTAATGTTAATCTGCTTCTTTATTACTTCTTTCTTTTTTCTTTATTCTTATCTTCTAATAATCTTTCTTCCTTGTTATCTCTATCTCATTTTAATTAAACAAGATAAAATGTAAATTTTACTTATTTATTTATTAACTTATTTTTTTATTAACAAATAAGTCAATTTACTAATAAATTACTTTATTTGGATAAAATTGCTTATTTGCTTATTTGTCCGCCCAAATAAATTTATTTACTTATTTACTTATTTAACTATCTAACGAGCTTATTTAGCTTATAAGCTAGTTTATTTACTTTTTTAGCTACCCAAATGAGTTTATTTTCTTATTTACTTATTTGGCTACTCAAACGAGTTTATTTGCTTATTTAATTTTTGACTTATTTAACTATTCAAACGACGTAATTTATTTTTAAACTTATAAATCAATAAGCAAATAAACAAGATTACCCAATCGAAGCCAATGTGTGTAAACATTTTAAAAAATGTATAAAATTACTATGGAATAAGAAGCAAAAATCTAAAAATGTTGAAAACCAATAAATAAAAGGCTAAAAGCTTAGGCTATCAAACGAAAAGAAAATAATTTTTTAAAATTTTAAGTCAAAAAATTTAAGCGGACAACCAAATAAAGCCTTGAAGTAAAATAAGTTATCTTTTCTTAAGGAAGGAAAAAAGTCAAAAAAAAAAAGAAGGCAAATAAGGGCTGACAAAAGGTGGACCCCCCCTCTAAAAGTTGAATAATGGAAGCGTACACGGAGACTCTCGAAATAGCCATTTCATTTTAAAGTTTATTTGACATAAGTAATAGGTTGACTGTTGATCGAGACAAATTGTTAGATATTATTAGGTAGATGATGTTATACGGCATTTATAATAAATAAATAATTTTAATTTATATTGTAGAGAATAGAAATTGGGATCTATTGGTCTTATCCAAATTGATTGAACTATTAGAGCTGAATTCTACGTATATGCTTGCACAAAAAATTGGTGAGATGCTCACTGATAGTTTTATACCGGTGGACCCTCCGACGATCAAGTCAAGCAGGAGTTTTAAAGAGAAAAAAAAAAACTTTAAAAAGTATTTTGACAGAGTTTTTCTTACTAAAAGAGAGAATGTCCCTTTGTTTTCAAATGAGTTAACTATTTATAAGAAAAAATGTACCTAACCCGCTTCTGGAGCCCGACCCGAGCAAGTCGGGTTATACTCCATCTATCTTATCAATGCATAATTGTCAATCTGATGGTGATTTGTTAGTGTCATCAATACAATTTTTTGCAAGTTACTTTTGTCATATCAAACTGTCTATCAGTGCTCAGACCTAGTCTAGCCTTGGCTAAGTCAAATCTTTCTGACAACTTAGCCCCTGAGTTGGTTTAGCTACTACTGATCTCTTATCACGAATTCCCCTCCTTGATATGCGTATCATGGGACACCAATCCCAAATATCAACCCTCGAGCTCGGCTTGAGGGGTCGCACAACTCGTCCTGCTCGGATGTGAACACCGAGCATTTCTCCTCACGGTGCCGAGCACCTCTTCTTCGAGTCGGTGTTCTACTCCATCTGAGGTCGGGACCAAGGTCATAGCACGGATTCACATATCTCGAGGCCATCAGAGCTCGGGAGCACTGTCCACATATGCTCAGCTCGCCATTCGAGCTGGGGTGTGCACGCCGAGATACGCGATCGTGGGTGGAAAGACTGTTGCGCTGCACGAAATTCCACGTGTGCTTCACATGGCCCTGATCGGGACTTGACCCCCCTCAGTTGCCCCCATCACCTTGCCGTTGCTCGGGCACTCGAGCTACTGGAAGGTGATGTGAGGATCTTGCTCGATTTGTTGATTCACCTTTTGATCGGGAGACTTGTTGAGCAAGTTTTGCTAACGCACTGGCTTTTAGCCTTCTAACATGCCAACCGTCATCTCTGCCACGCGGCGGTCCCCTATTGGTCCTGCGGCGCATTAAATGTTTCATTGATTACGTACGGCGCCAGCTGTATCATCGATATGGGGATGTCAGTCGTTGCCTTTCTTTAATGTCAATCATGGGTATTTATGACGGTTGAGGAGCTCGGGTGTATTAATTCGTTGAGAAGTACTACTCGACTTAATGATTTTTACGCATCAATCTTGCTCAGATTGGCTGTAGCTCCTTCTCTCGAGCTGCCTTGTGTGGCGTGCATTTAATGCGTACGACGCACTTTGCCCCATGCGCCGTGTCCCTTGGCGCTTCGTTTGAACTAAATGAGTAAGTATAAAAGGGGGAATGTCTCTCTCTCTCTTCTCTTTACATACTTCAGACTCTCTCAAGCTTTGGGCGATTTTCGGCGGCCGTTCTTCACATCCTCCGGCGACTTCACCACCTTCTCCAGCGACTTCATCACCTTCTTCAGGGGCCATATTCCGTATCGAGGTATTCATCTTGCCCCTTCATATTTGTCCCTTTGCAAACTTTTATACGCTTTCTCATTTACTGTCGCCACCGTGCCACGGCCACTACCAAGGTGGCTGTCAAAAATAGAGGTTAGAGGCTTATCCCCCTTGCCCTTATCACCATTGCGCCACTGCCTCCGCCCCTAGTGGTGGTGGCAGTGGCCTGGAACTCACGTACATATGTATCCACGTAAAGCCTATTGGAACAATTCTCACCCTCTTTTTTTTTAACCCCTCAAGGAGAAATGGGGCGGCTAGCTCGATATGTTGATACTCCTGAGGCATTGGCCGAGCTCTGCCGAGCTAGGGCCATTCCTGATGACATATTAATATGTCAAGCTGGTGCAAACAAGACCTGGACTACAGAGGAGCCCACGGATGCCGTATTCCCCTTGGTTGCTATTCTAGAGTCCAAGTTGAAGTTTTTCCACCCGAGTATCGTGAGGGAAGCTCTTGCCTTTTACAGGCTGTGCCCCGCGTAGCTCACTCCAAATGTTTTTTCAATCCTGATGGGAGTAGCTCTACTGAATCGCGCTATGGACATCGACCTTGGTGCACGGGAAATTCAGTACTGCTACTCTATATTTGAGACATCCAAGGGCCAGAATAAATATTATCTAAAGGCCAAGGAAGGCAGAACCACAATGCTCGAGTTGAAAAGCTCACACAAAGGGGATTTAGAAGACTTTATCGTGGTCGGCGAGAATTGGCAGCTCGCGCTAGAGATGAAGATCCCCGGCCACGGCTCTGCGACGAGGCTGGGATCCCCAGGTACCTGAGCTTTTCCCCCATGTCACCTTACTTACAAAATACTCGTTATATTTTATTCTTGCTCGATAAGATCCCCTTCTCAGGTGCTTACTGCAATACCACTGTCGCTTGGGACAGGAAAGATAGGAGAGACGGTCGAGTCAACTTTGCGCATTTGCAGCGCGTTCTCGACTGGGATCACTATGTGCGGAGCTTTAGGAGGCTGTTCAACGGCCACCCCATTCGCGCAAAGGAGCTTGGGCACCGGCTAGAGCCAGTTGAGGGCCGATCAATAGAAAACGAGGGTGAGGCTCATCCGAGCACAGAAGCCTCTACATCTCGGACAACAACCTCAAGGACGTCCTCCAACCAATTAGGACACACCAGAAGAGCTCCTGACATGGCTCAACAGGATCTAGTGAGCTTCTTGCTCGGGGATTTGTCGCAATCCTTGCCATTAGCTCTTCTGCCATCCTCGACAGCCATGTCGACCACCTCATCTCCTGCATCGGAATCCACACCCGTCATTCCCCCAGCCCCGACAGTACCTCTGGCTCCTCCTCCTCCATCGAGACAACAAAAGAGGAGGAGCATAGCTTCAGAGGTCGTCGAGCATCACATTAGGAGGAGAATCGAGGGTGATCCTCCAGTCTTGCCCCTGCTCCCCGCCCAGGGTAGCTCAAAAGCAATAGAGGCAACAGAGGTATTGGCACCTCTCTCTTTCTCTACCACCTATCATGGCCATGCCCTAACTGCTAGAGACTCAGTGCAGGCCAACCACCAGGTGGCATGGGCCCTAGCCAAGAGCCTATGCCTTCCTCGAGAAAAGGCCGAGTACCAGGGGATCCCTGATGCATCCATCGCGAAATGGGCCGCACAGCATATCATTGTGGTAAGTCTCAAATCCGTGCTTTAGACACTTCGTGGTTTACTTTTAATTTATCCAAACTTTTCTGTCCGTTTTGTCTTCTTCTCTACTGCTCTGTTTCTCTGCTGTGCAGGGCCTGCAGATGGGCATCGAGGCTGCTGAGCATTGCAGCTGAACTCGAAAAGAGTTCGACTTGCTACAAGTCGAAGCCTTGAAGCTCAGGAAAGATAATAAAATCCTCTAGGCCCAGGTTGGGGAGGCCGTGAAGGGAAAAGAAGACGTTGGGATCCGAGCTACTCGAGCTCTGGACTCAATCAAGGAGCATGAGACCAACCTTGCCTCTGTCCTCAGCTAGCTCGATGAGGCACGGAGGGCCAAAGACAACCTCCTCAAGATGGTGGCTAACTTGAAGGAGCAAAACTAGCAAGCTGCCCAAGCCAAATACAATGAGGGCTTCGAGGCTGCAGGGAACGTATACGAGGGCCAGGTCAGGAGCATGCAAAACCCTTGTTCAAACTGGGGTGGGATGCTGCTCTAAAAGCCACCTCGGTTCCCGAGGATTCCTCCCTCCACAGGAAGGTGCCTTGGCTACAACCTGGGGTCTCCTTTCCAGCTCAGCTCGCTCACCTCATCGGGCAGGCCACTCCTCCAGGCTTAGCTGTCGAGGTAGCCCCCTTTCAACGGGCCCTCTTCCTCCTCAGGCCGATGTTCAAGCTCCGCCGCCTCCTCCACCTGAACAAGTGAACGAATATGAAGAGCTCGAGCCTCTGTGGCCCAAGCCCAGGGCTGCCGACTTGAACGAACCTGTGGACCTCACTCTCGAGGATGACGAGCCTAACTAGGACGGAGTGGAACAAGGAGATAAAGCGGAGCAGATTGGTTTGGAGGTTCCTGGTCAAGGGGAGCCCTCCCAGGAGCAGGCTATGGTTGGCGCCTCCTCGTAGCCAGTCCAAGCTGCTTAGTTATTTTGATTTATAGCTTTCTTATTTTTTTCCAAGTTTGCACTACACGGTCTTGTTCCACTTCATTCATGCAAAGTATTGTTGTTCAACGCTTTGTGAATGTCTTGGAATTGTTTTTGCTTTAGTCTGAATGTTCATCTAAGTATGTGAAGCTCGGCCCCACACCGTTTTGTGAGGTCGAATAGTCTTTAATTATGTTTGTATTCTGCCGAGCTGAGGCACTTCCTTAATGTTACTGCAATGGCACCCGAACAATTGGTGCCAATCCAAGCTAAACAGCATCCTAGGCAGAGCTAGAGCTAGTACACTTGTGCCCGAAAAATGGGTTTTTGGGGCCTGCCGAGCTAAAGGGCACGCTTAGCCGAGCTAGGCCATCTGATGTAAAAATCTCAAAATTATCATGCGGGTAAACTTATTCCAAGCTTGCCAAGCTATGGCTTTCTTACCCAGGCATGACTCGAAGTCAACTAGGACTTTATTGCCCCGGCTTGGCCTGAAACCAACTGGGAATTTCGCTGCCTAGCCTAGCTAGGACTTTCTTGCCCAAACTTGACGCAAAGTCAATTAGGACTTTCTTGCCCAGACTTGGCCCGAAGCCAACTAGGACTTTTTACCGAGGCTTGACCCGAAGTCAACTGGGACTTTCTTGCCCAGGCTTGACGCGAAATCATCTGAGATTTTTATTGCCTAGCTGAGCTAAAACTTTCTTGAGATGCCATAAGATTGCACACAAACTTTTGAAAAAAGTCTCTTTATACATCATCAAGGTGGAGAATTTACATTTGAAGCTTTAATGATAAAACTTTCTTAGGTTTTGCGCGTTCCAAGGTCTTGGGAATTGCTTTCCTTTCAGATCTTCAAGTCTATATGCTCCCGTGCCTGCAACTGACGTGACTTTGTCCGGGTCTTCACAGGTTGGGCCCAGCTTGCCATCAAAGGGGTCCTTTGTGTTAAGGACGACCTTCCTGAGCACCAGTTCGTCGACCTGGAAGTTCATTTCTTTAACTCGTCTGTTATAAAACTTTGCAAGCTATTGGTGGTAGGATGCCACCTTGATCAGGGCCAGCTCCCTTCTTTCCTCGGCTAAGTCCAGGTCCCGAGCAATAGTGAGGTTGTTATTCCCGGACTCGAAGGCTTTAGTTCTAATTGTGGATAGCTCGACCTCCAGATGGATTACTGCTTCCAAGCCATAGGACATGGAAATGGCGTCTCCCCAATAGAACTTCTTGGAGTTGTTCGGTAGGCCCATAACACCGAGGGGAGCTCGTCCATCCATTTTTCTTTGGCTTTCTCCAACCTTCTCTTCATCCCTGACAGAAGTGTCATGTTCAAGATTTCTGCTTGGCCATTGCTCTGAGGGAACGAGGGTGTTGAGAAGTGATTCTTTATTCTCAGCCCAAGCAGAATGTCTTGAACAAGTTGTTGTCGAATTGCTTTCCATTGTCTGCAACTATGGCACACGGAATACCAAACCTGGTAATGATATTCTTCTATACAAATTTTTTTGCGTTCATATCTTTGATATTAGCTAAGGACTCAGCCTCAACCCATTTAGAGAAATAATATGTTGCCACTATAAGGAACTTTTTATTATTGGGTGCCTTAGGCAATGGTCTAGCAATATCCAGCCCCCATTGTGCAAAGGGCCATGGGCTGGTGATCGGGCTAAACTCCTCGGCTGACTGCTTGTGCAAGGGTGCAAATCTCTGACACCTCTCACATTTTTTTGAATAAACTTGGGCATCTTTTTGCATGTAGGGCCACCAATAGCCCTGGCTAATAGCTCTGTGAGCCATGGATCTTCCCCCTGTGTGACCCCCACATATTCCCTTATAAAGCTCAAATAGGAAGTCCTGGACTTTTTTTGGGTGTACACACAGCAGGTAGGGTCCTGAGAAAGACCTTATGTATAGCTGACCTTTAGGAGATAGCCAAATCGTGCAACCTTAAGCTTGATCTTGTGTACTTCCTTCTTATCCTTAGGGAGTTGACCGTCGTTAAGGAATCTAATGATGGGGTCCATCTAGCTCTGCTCCTGGTCTTCTTCAATGGCACAAACTTGCCGAGCAGTCGTCTTAATGCTCGAGTCCTCCTGTGTTCTGCATTTCTATAGTCCTTTTAAGCCTGAGCTCGGTTGCTGAGGCTAAGATTGCCAGGGCATCGGCGTGAGATTTCCCTTCTCTGCTAACATGCTCGATCTGTACTACTTCAAATCCCTTGACCAGCTCGAGTGCTATGGAAAGATAGGCAACCATCCTGTCATTCCTTACGTTGTACCGCCCAGTCATTTGGTCTACCACTTGTTAGGAATCACAAAAAATTTCCAACTTTCTGATGCCCATGAGCTCGGCACTCCTGAGCCCTGCGAGCAATGCTTCGTACTCGGTTTCGTTATTGGAGGCTAAGAATCCTAACCTGATAGAATGCTCTATCACTGATCCTTCTAAAGAGATGAGCACAACCCTTCCTTCAGAGCCTTTTTGGTTTAAAGTGCCATCAGTATACAGCCTCCATTTTTGCATTGCTGCCTTGGTCTTGGATTCCCCATTTTCTTCTCCATCTTCCAAGTTATTCTTCCCCTCAGCTCGGACACGAGCCTGGTTGGGTCCGAGCTGAACAGAGAGCTTGGCCTGGAGAACTCTGCAATAAAGTCTGTGAGGACCTATCCCTTGATGGTTGTTCTTGGTTTGAACTCGATGTCATATTCCCCAAGCTCAATTTCCTACTTGGCAATTTGTCCCTGCGCAGCAAAGCTCTAAGTGAGTGTGCAGTCGAAACGATGATTTTGTGTGCCTGGAAGTAATGTGCCAGCATATGAGATGCCTTGATCAAGGCCAATGCCAGCTTTTCCAGGGATAAATACCTAGTCTCGGCGTCGAGAAAAGTGTGGCTGACGTAGTATACTGGGAGGTGTTCGGCCATATCAAGCCTAACCAGGATGGCACTAACCGAGTGTTCTGACACTACAAGATACATATACAGCTCTTTCCCAAACAAGGGCTTAGACAGAAGAGAAGCCGTGCTCAGGTACTCCTTCAATTGTTGGAGCGCCTGAGCACACTCCTCCCCCAAGACGAAATGTTTACCCATTTTTAATAATTGGAAGAAAAGATGGCACTTATCTGATGATCGGTTTATGAATCTGTTCAAAGCTGCTGCCATCTCTGTTAGCCGCTGTATCTCACTTACTATTTTTGGGGGTTGTATGTTCTGTATCGCCGCTATCTGGTCGGGATCTGCTTCGATCCCTCTCCTATTGATCAAGTACCTCAAGAACTTTTTCGACTGTACACCGAATGCACATTTTGACGCATTGAGCCTCAACTTATAGGCCTTTAGCACCTCAAAGATCTTGTTCAGGTCGGTCAAATGATCATGTTCCTGCTCGATTTTCACCACCATATCGTCTATGTAAACCTCGATGTTCTGACCTAGCATAGGTTGGAATATCTTGGTTACCAGCATTTGGTATGTTGCCCCAGCATTCTTCCAGCCAAAAGACATAACTTTGTAGCAATACAATCCTTGGGAAGTGATGAAGCTAGTGTTCTCTTGATCGTTTGGGCTCAAAGCTATCTGGTGGTAACCTCTATAAGCGTCCAAAAAACTCATTGTCCCGTGTTCAGCGGCTGAGTCCACTAGTTGATCAATCTTGGGGAGTAGGAACGAATCCTTTAGGCAAGCTTTGTTCAGGTCGATGAAATCCATGCAAACCCTCCACTTTTCATTTTTTTTGACGACCACGGTATTAGACAGACATTGGGAGTACTGCACCTCCCTAATTGCCCCTGCCTTGAGCAGTCTTTCTACCTCTTCTGTCACGGCCTCTGAGAGCTGAAGAATCGATTTGTGTGTAGGATCAACACTCAGCTTGTGCTGCATTACCTCGGGATCATTTCCTAGCATTTCATATGACGTCTAAGCAAACACCTCTACATTAGATCAAAGGAAGTTCTCCAGGTCGGTTTCCTCCTAATCGGCCATGTTGGATCCGAGCAAGAAAAAACGATCTAGGTCATCACCACCGAGAAAGACCTTCTTCAGTGGCTCTGTAACTTTCTCCGTTGGCATCCTCCCAACATCATCAAGGAGTGGCCTATCCTGTACTTCTACCACGCACATCTGCTCATCCTTGGACGAGCCTGCCTTATCCCAAATAGTAGCAGTAAAGCACTGCTTGGCCGCTATTTTATCTCCCCTGATTGTCTCCACGCCCCTCAAGCTTGGGAACTTGAGGACCTGATGATAGGCTGAGGGAATGACTTTAAGCTGATGAAGCCACGTCCTTCCCATTATGGCGTTGTAGGGAGACGGCACGTCCACTACCAAAAACTCGATCCTCTTAAGTTGGGTGCCTGCCCTAACCGGCAATGTGATCCTTCTCATTGGTAGAATGGGTCGACCATTGAATTCGACCAACGGGGTGTAACATTTCAGCAAATCTTATTTCTTGAGCCCCAATTTCTAGAAAAGGTTGGCATACATTACCTTTGCCGAGCTCCCCTAGTCGACCAGGGCGCGCTTCATATCGTACCTTTCAATTCGGAGGGTTATAATGAGTGTGCCATTATGCGGGTGTTCAACCCCTTCCATGTCGACGTCAGTAAAGGTCAAGTCTCCCACCAAGAATTTGCTGCTCAGGAACTTTCTCTTGCCCGAGTCACTTGGCCCGAGCTGGGTCTACATGACCTCTCGCCGATGTTCCCGTTCTCGACTTCCATTCCTTGTCTCGTTTGATGTCTCTGGCCTGGGGGCTGTGTGTATTACACTGATAACTCATGCTGGCTCTTCTGTTCCTCCATCCTATTCGGCGTGAGCATGCTGCTCAGCTTGGGTATTCTCTTTATCGATGTACTGCCAAAGATTTCCAGCCTTAACCTGCTCCTCTAAAAATGTCTTGAACTGCCGACAGTGGTCTGTATAATGCCCATGCTCTTTGTGGTAGGAGCAATGTTTATTCGCATCCCGTTTACTCGAGTCAGTAAGCATTTTTGGTGGCCAGACGAACCACGGCTTGTCCTTGATCTGATGAAGAAGCTTGTGAAGAGACTCTTTAAACACTGTATTGGCCACTTCGTATACTCCGTTTGGCCTCTCACGCTCCTTTTCTTTCTCAGGCTTCTTTCTGGTCTTCTTGCCCACCTTATTTGTTCGGGCTCCTTTTTGCTCTTCCTAAGCAAGCGCTTCATTATCCATGGCTCCCATATCCTCTTCAACCTTTGAGTATTGCTCGATCCTCAACATTAGCTCGGCCATATCCTGAGCAGGTCTCTTGGTCAATGAATGCCTCAATTTGTGGGTTTTGTCCAACCCAAGCTTAAAAGAGGCCACGGTGAGTTGCTCATTGCAATAATCAATGTCGTTAAAGGTCTCCCAGTAGCGTCGAGTGTAAAACCTTAGACTTTCATTCTCAGCTTTCCTTAGGTCGAGCAGAGAGTCAATCGCCCTGGGCTATCGGCACTTTGTGATAAACCTTGCTGCGAACAGCTCGGTAAGTTGCCTCCAACTTCCAACTGACCCAGTTGGGAGCTTATCAAACCAACATAGAGCTACCTTGCCCAAGCTGGAAGGAAATATTTGCACATCAGGGCATCATTCCCGTTCCAAAGGGCCATCATTTGTCTAAAATGCCGTATATAACCCATAGGGTCAGTCTTTCCATCATAAAGGTTGAACTTGGGAGCTAGAAACTTTCTAGGCGGATCTGCTGCGTCCACCTTCCTTGTAAATGGAGAGGAAAATATCTGCTCAAGTGCCCTCCGAGCAACATCCTTGGCCGACCTCCCCGTGGTCGGTTGTAGCCTCCCATCGAGCTGGAGGTTCAGCCACTTCTTGAGCTCCTCTTTTTCATCTACTCGGCTAAGTTCCTGATGAGCCCATCGTCGTTGCTCCTGGCGGCGTTCGGTTGGTGCATGAATGTTGCTAGACGTTTGAGTCTGCCCTTGCTTTCTCCTTTTAGAGCCTGAGATGCGACTCCTCTTAAGGTCCTCCTCACGCTGCTTAGGACGGGGCTCTCTCCTGGTACTGTGGCTGGCCTGAGGTTGTACAGTGCCTCTCCTTTGCTTGCGGCTGGACCTTTCATGGCTGGATTGCTCATGCTCTAGATGAACTCCTAGGGAGCGCCTCTGGTTCATGTGAGCCCTAACTTCGTGGAGCTCTTGCTGGAGCCTGACCAGCTGTTGGTCTCTCCTATTCAGCTCATCCTAATATCCCTCCAGGATTTGCTGCATCGTGAAATGTGAGGGGTAATCCCCTTCAGACGGCGTTGTTTCATGAGAACTCCCTATATGGGTATGTTCCCTCATTTGGTTCACCCTGGACCCACCAACATAGACTTCCGAGGGGATGGGGTATCTTCTTCGACGGTGAATTACATGTGACGCTTCTGCGCATGATATGCATTGTTCTCTCAGCTCCTTATGGACGTGGTTTTCGCGACTAGCCATGGAGGTGTTCTCAGCAGACTTTCCACAGACGGCACCAAATTATAGAGGATAGGGATTGGGATCTACTGGTCCCGTCCAAGTTGGCTGAACTGTCATGGCTGGATTTCACGTGTATGCCTACACAAGAAATTGGTGAGATGCTCGTCGGTGGCTTTATACCGATAGACTCTTTGGCAATCAAGTCAGGAATGGGTTTTAGAGAGAGAGAGAGAAGAACTTTGGAAAGTATTTTGACAGATTTTTCCTTAGTAAAAGAAAGAACGTCCCCTTGTCTTCAAATGAATTGGCTATTTATAAGAAGAAATGTACCTGACCCGCTTCTGGAGCCTGACCCGACCGGAGTAGGTCGGGTTGTACTCTTTTTCTCTAATCAATGCATAACTGTCAATATGATGGTGACTTGTCAGTGCTATCATTATAATTTTCTGCAAGTTTCTTTGTTCATGTCAAACTGTCTATCAGTGCTCAAACCTAATCTAGTCTTAGCTAAGTCAACTCTTTCTGACAACCTAGCCCCTTAGTTAGTTTAGCTGCTACTGATCTCTTATCATGAACTCGCCCTCATGATATGCGTATCATGGGACACCGATCCCAAATATCAACCCTCGAGCTCAGCTTGAGGGGTTTCACAACTCGTCCTGCTCGGATGTGAACATCGAGCATTTCTCCTCATAGTGCCGAGCACCTCTTCTTCGGAAGAACACCGAGCATTTCTCATCAGCTCGGTTCCGTAATCTGAACACCAGTGCTACGAACTCAACTGCCGCGAGCTGTTCGAACTGATCTGCTCGGGAGACACATGCCGCCTATGTTAAATGCGCGTTAAATGCATACGGCGCGCGTCAGAGCACGCGCCATAACTGCTGTCTTTTGGCGCTTCGTTTGAATGTTTGAGAGGCTATAAAAATGGGAAGGGAATTCCTTCTTTCCCTTTTACAAACCCCATACCCTGCACTAAGGCGATTTTCGGCAACCACCACCTCTGCAACTCCGACGACTGCGATTCCTACGATTTCAGCAATCTTCACGGTTCTCAGACCCGTATTCACCAAGTATGCGTACACGCACGTATCTAAAAACTTCTCTCTTCTCACTTTTTTTTAGACAATGGGGCGTCTTGCTCGTTATATTAACACGCTAGAGGCCTTAGCCGATCTCCGCTGAGCTCGAGCCATCCCTGACGATGTCAACATACGTCAGGCAACCAGTGAGGAAAACATGACCACTAGGGAGCCCAGGGGGGGTGTTTTTTCTCTTGTGGTTCTTTTGGAGTCCCGGGTGGAATTCCCTCTCTCGAGTGTCCTTAGGGAACACTTTCCTTCTACCGGTTGTGCCCAGCGCAACTCACCCCCAACTTCTTCTCAGTATTGATGGGTGTAGTGCTGCTGAATCGTTATATGGGCATCAATCTTGGTGTCCGCGAGATTCAGTATTGCTATTCCATCGCCAAGACAGCCAAGGGTCTGAACAAGCATTATCTGAAAGCTAAGGACAACCGGACGATTGTACGTGAGCTCAAGAGCTCCCACAAGGGCGATCTTGAGGATTTCGTCGTGATCGGGGGAAATTGGCAGCTCGGGCCTGGCCCCGTTGACCCCCTTGCACGGCTTTGTCCGACCAGGCTAGGGACCCCAGGTACCGAGCTCCCTTTTTATTTTGCCCGCTTATTACGTATCTTGGATCTTTGATCGGGATTGATATAATTCCTTGCTTTTCTCAGGAGCTTACTACAACACTTTAGCTGCTCAGGATAAAAAAGATCGAAGGGACGACCGCGTAAACTACGAGCACATAAGGCGAGTGCTCGGTAGGGGCCACGGTGTACACTGCTTCTCAAGGCTCTTCAACGGAGTTCCCATTCGTCCAAAGGAGCTTGCTCAGCGCATAGAACCGGCCGAAGGAGCTCGACCGGAAGAAGACCTGAGCAACCGAGCAACTACATCCTGTGTGGCAAGTCGTCGCAGATCTTCCAACTCCACCTCCCACAACCTCGCCGACCAGGACAAATCAAGCATGTCGAGGAGAAATCTGCTCGACTTCCTGATGGGGGATCTCGCAGGCCAGAACGCCCCCGCCATCGCTCAGCCGAACACCCATGCGATACCAACAGGCCTTCAGGTCCCGAGCGCCGTTGTGCCTCCGTCGACTCGGGCCACTGCCCCTTCCTCAACTCAGCCGAGGAGGAAGAGGCCATCCGCATCTGAGGTGGCGAACGGTCAGGTGAGGCGCCGACTCGAGGAGGCACCCCATGTTGCTCCCCCAACAGGTTCAGGTGCCAAACAAGAGGTAACCGAGGCACCTCTCTCCTTCAACCCTACTTTCCGAGGTCAAGTCCTGACAGCATAGGATTCTGTCCAAGAAAGCCACAACGTCGGATGGGCACTCGCCAAATCTATGTGCCTGCCAAAGGATAAAGCCGAATACGAGGCAATCCCAAACGCAAGTCTGGTCAAGCAAGCCGCTCAACACGTGATCGTGGTAAGTAGTCCTGAACCGAGCTGTTACAACTTGTTCAATTTTGTTTATATAATTCTTCGCCTGAGTATTTTCTTTGGTGGTGCAGGGCTTGCAAATGGGCGTTGAAGATGTCGAGCGCTGCAACAAACTGCAGAAGAAGTGCAACAACCTGATCGGCGACGCAGCAAAAATGAAAAATGACATAAAAATCCCTCAAGCTCGAGTGGAGGAGGCCTGCAAGGCCAATGAGGAGGCCGAGCTCCACGCCAGCAAGGCCCTCGCCGTTGTCACGGAACATGAGGCTAACCTAGCCTCTGTTCTCGCACAGTTAGAGAAGGCTACGAAGTTCGAGGCCGCGCTTCAAAGGGCGTACACCAACCTCCAGGAGCTGAACTCCCATACTGCCCTAGACAAGTTCGAGGAGGTGTACAACAAGGCCGGGGATGATTATGACGCCCAAGTCCGAACAATGCAGAACCCACTCTTCAAAATGAGCGGGGATGCTGCCCTGAGGGCCGATGCTGTGCCAACGGACTCTGCACTGCACAGGGATGTGCCTTGGCTCCAGCCCAGCGTACCTTTTCCTGCACAATTTGCAAATCTGCTGGGGCAGGCTATCCCTCCAGGATAAGTGATCGAAGTCCCTCCAATCACCATAGCTGCTGCTTCCTCCGAGCAAATACCTCATCCTCCTCCGTCCGAGCAGATGCCCCCTCCGCCTCCCCCCTCAACCGAGCAAGAGAACATCCTCGATCAAGAGGACGAGTTCGAAGAGCTCGACCCTCTCTGGCCCGAGGCTAGAGCAGCCGATCTGAATGCCCAAGTGGATCTCATACTGGAGGATGATGAGCCCGACCGGCTGAGAGAGGCCGAGCAGTCCGCCGGAGACGGGGATGGGCAAGGTGATTAGATCCATGTCGAACAAGAGGACGCCACCTTTGCTCAAGTGTAGATTTTAGAATTCTTTGTTTTTTGTTTCGAAGTGTGCGTTGCACGGCTTCGTCCCACCTGTGAGGTCGGCACGCCCCTCATTTGTACACAATTTCTCTTTTAATGAAAAGGCTTTCTTGTTCAGATTGATGTTTCTGCTATTCTTATACTGCACTACATCTGCTTTCTCTTTGCTTTTATTTTCGTGCAAGTATATGAAGCTCGGCCTCACACTACTAGGTGAGGTCGGGAGGTCTCCAAATATATTGAGATTGTACCGAACTAAGATGCCTAACAATTTAACAAGATCACCCGAACACCGTTAATTAGTTCAAGCGGTAGTATAACTGAGCATGTCTTTTTTATCAGTCAAAACCTTATGATTTGCCGAGCACGCCCCCTTGAGACCCAGGAATAAGATATAGAAATCTCAAAATACCAAGTCATTAGAGGTCGGCTTAGTCTTCACTCTCATGGTCGGCTAATGACTTTGCTGCTCAGTCATACTGATGTTGTCCAACCGAGCTGAACTCCTCTTAGCCTGGTCAGGATTGTAAGTCGTCTGAGACTTGTTCTGCCACCAGCCTAGGACCTTCTTGTCCAAGCATGACTTGAAGTCACCGGAACTTTTGTGCCTAATCGAGCTAGGGCTTTCTTGCCCAGGCGTGACTCGAAGTCACCGAAACTTTTGTGCCTAGCCGAGCTAGGCCTTTCTTGCCCAGGCATGACTCGAAGTCACCGGGACTTTTGTGCCTAGCCGAGCCAGGACTTTTTTGCCCAAGCGTGACTCGAAGTCACTGGGACTTTTGTTGGTGAAGTCCTTGATCATGCATAAAATGTTGAAAAACTTTTCTTTATTCATTATCCCGAACAAATGTACATTTGAGACTTTAATGATAAAACTTCCTCAGATTCTGTGCGTTCCATGGCCTTGGAATCTGATTTCCTTGCATATCTTCAAATCTGTATGCTCTTGTGCCAGCAACTAACGTGACTCTGTACGAACCCTCCCAGGTCGGACCTAGCTTGCCTTCAAGGGGGTCCTTTGTATTAAGGAGGACCCTTTTGAGGACCAGCTCGCCGACCTAGAAGCTCCTCGGATTCACCCGTCTGTTGTAGAACTTTGCAAGTTGTTGGTGATAGGATGCCAGCTTTACCAGAGCTTGCTCTCTTCTTTTCTCGGCTAAGTCCAAGTCTTAGGCAATGCTGAGATCGTTACTCCCGGACTCAAAGGCTTCAGTTCTGATGGTAGGTACGCCGACCTCCAAGGGGATAATTGCTTCCAAGCCATAGGCCATGGCAAATGGTGTCTCCCCAGTAGAACTTCTAGGAGTTGTTCAGTAGGCCCACAGCACGGATGGGAGTTCGTCTGCCCACTTTCCTTTGGACTTCTCTAATCTTCTCTTCATCCCTGAAAGGAGTGTTCTGTTCGAGATCTCTGCTTGGCCATTGCTCTGGGGGAACAGGGCGTTGAGAAGTAAATCTTTATCCCCAAACTCGAGCATAATGTCTTGAACAAGTTGCTGTCGAATTGCTTTCCATTGTCTACAACTATGGCACGCGGAATACCAAATCTAGTGATGATGTTCTTCCACAAAAACTTTTTCGCGTCCACATCTCTGATGTTGGCCAAGGACTCAGCTTCCACCTATTTGAAAAAATAATATGTAGCTACAATTATGAACTTTCTATTGCCAATCGCTTTAGACAATGGCCCAACAATATCCAGTCCCCATTAAGCAAAAGGCCATGGGCTAGTGATCGGGCTGAGTTCCTCGGCTGGTTGCTTATGCAAGGGAGCAAATCTCTGCCACTTCTCATACTTCTGCGAATAAAATTGGGCATCTTTTTGCATGTAGGGCCACCAATAGCCCTGGCTCATTGCTCGGTGTGCCATAGATCTTTTCCCAGTGTGGCATCCACATATCCCCTCATACAGCTCGAACAAAAAGTTTTGGACTCTGTTCGGATGAACACATAATAAGTAGGGCCCTGTGAAAGATCTTCTGTATAACTGACCCTTAGGGGAAAGCAAAAAATGCGCAGATTTATGTTTGATCTTGTGCGCTTTCTTTTTGTCCTCTGGGAATTGGCTGTTGCTAAGGAAACTAAAGATAGGGTCCATCCAGCTCGGCTCCTAGTCTTCTTCAATAGCACATATTTGCCGAGCAGTGGTGTCAATGCTCGAGCTTTCCTGCTTCTGCACTTCCACTGTTCTTTTTAGCCCGAGCTCGGTTGCAGAGGCTAGGGCTGCCAAAGTATCGGCGTGGGAGTTCCCTTCTCGGCTGACCTGCTCAATCTGTACTTCTTTAAAACCCTTCACCAGCTCGAGAACAATAGTTAGGTAGGCAGCCATCCTATCATCCCTGGCGTTGTACTGCCCAGCTATCTGGTTGACCACTAGTTGCGAATCACAAAAAACTTTCAACTTTATGATGCCTAGGAGCTCGGCACTCCTAAGCCCTGCGAGTAGTGCTTCATACTTGGCTTCATTATTGGAGGCTGGGAATCCGAACCTTATTGAGTGTTCTATCACTGATCTATCAGGGGAGATGAGGACCACTCCTGCTCCAGAGCCCTTTTGGTTTGAAGCACCATTAGTGAATAGCCTCCATCCTTGCAGAATTGTTGATCAGGGCTTAGCATTGGATGCCCCATTTTCTTCTCCGTCTCTTTTCTTTGTCTGATCATCCTTTCCCCTAGCGCGGACTCGAATGGGGTTGAGTCCGAGCTGTGCGGTGTGCCCGGCTTGGAGAATTCAGCAGTAAAATCTGCGAGGACCGAACCTTTGATTGCTGTTCATGGTCGGAACTCGATATCGTACTCTCCAAGCTCCACTCTCCACTTGGCAATCCTTCCAAATAGATCAGCACGGCGTAGCAAGGCTTTGAGATGATATGCAGTTAGAACAATGATCTTGTGGGCCTGAAAGTACTGTGCCAGCTTTCGAGAGGCCATGACCAGAGCTAGTGCTAGCTTCTCCAAGGGTAGGTATCTGGTCTCAGCATCGCGGAAGGTGTAGCTGACATAGTACATCGGGAGCTGTTCAGTAGCATTTATTCTGAGCAAGACTACACTGGCCGCGTGATCGGACACTGCAAGGTACATGTATAGCTCCTCCCCAAACAAGGGTTTGGAGAGGAGAGGAGCCGAGGTCAGGTACTCTTTTAAAGTGCGGAGCGCCTAATCACACTCCTCCCCCCAGACAAAATTCTTGCCCTTTTTCAACAATTGAAAGAAATGATGGCACTTATCTGATGATCGGCTGATGAATCTATTCAGTGCTGCTGCCATTCCAATCAATCGCTGTATCTCTCGAACAGTCTTTGGGGGATGTATGTTCTGAATTGCATCTATCTGGTCGGGGTCTGCCTCGATGTCTCTTCTACTGATCAAGTGCCCGAGGAACTGTCCTGATTGTACGCCAAAGGCACACTTAGACGCATTGAGCCTTAATTTGTAGGATTTCAGTACCTCAAACACACTGCCCAGGTCAGCCAAATGGTCATGCTCTTGCTTAGTCTTCACCACCATATCATCGATATAAACCTCAATACTCCGACCTATCATAGGTTGGAATATTTTGGTTACAAGCCTCTGATAGGTTGCCCTGGCGTTCTTCAGGCCAAAGGACATAACCTTGTAGCAATAAAGTCCTTTGGGGGTAATGAAGCTGGTCTCCTCTTGATCATCAGTGTTTAGAGCAATCTGGTGGTAGCCCCTGTATGCGTCCAAGAAACTCATGGTTCCATGCCCGGCTACCGAGTCAACCAGTTGATCAATTTTGGGAAGTGAAAAAGAATCCTTGGGGCAGGCTTTATTTAGGTCAGTGAAATCAACACAGATTCTCCACTTCTCATTCTTCTTCTTTACAACAACTGTGTTGGATAGCCACTGCGGGTACTGCACCTCTCTTATTGCTCCCGCCTCGAGTAACTTTTCAACTTCCTCGGCAACGGCCTCTGCATGCTAAGCTGAAGACCACCTCCCACGCTGGATAACAGGCTTGTGTGTAGGGTTGACATTCAGCTTAAACTCTATTACCTCGGGATTGGTGCCCGGCATCTCGTAAGGAGTTTAGGCGAAGACCTCGATGTTCGATTTAAGAAAACTTTCCAAAGCGAACTCATCTTGCTCGGTCATGTGGGTGCCGAGCAAGAAGAACCGATCAGGGTCTTCCTCGTTCATCATGACTTTTTTAAATGGCTCTACCACCTTCTCCACTGGTGCTTTCCCGACGTCATCAAGGAGTGGCATGCCTTGTACTTCCATCACACACATCTGTTCGTCACTAGAGGAGCCTTCTTTTCCCCGAATGGCAATCATAAAACATTGCCTGGCTGCTGCCTTATCTCCCCTTATGAACTCCATGCCCTTGGAGGTTGGAAACTTCAGGACTTGATGATAGGGTGAGGGAATGGCTTTAAGCTGATGAAGCCATGTCCTCCCCATTATAGCTTTATACAGCGACGGGACGTCTACCACCAAAAATTCAATGCTCCTAAACTCGGAGCCTACCCTGACTGGTAGCGTGATTCTTCCCATTAGTAGGGTGGGCTGACCATTGAACCCGACCAATGGGGTATGGCATTTCTGCAAGTCCACTTTCGTAAACCCTAATTTATAGAAAATGTCGGCGTACATCACCTTCACCGAGCTCCCCTGATCGACCAGGATACGCTTTACGTCATACCTTTCAATCCGGAGGGTTATAACGAACGCGTCGTTGTGAGAGTGTTCAACCCCTTCTAGGTCGGCATCGGTGAAAATCAGATCTCCAACCAGGAACTCATTGCTCGGATACTTTCTTCTACTTGGCTCACCCTACTCGAGCTGGGCCTGCATAACCTCACGATGGGCCCTCTTACGGCTTTAACCCCTTGCCTAATTAGATGTCCCTGGCCTGGGGCCTGCATGAATGACATTAATAACTCCAATTGGTTCTTCAACTGCTCCCCCTTGTTCGGAGCGGGCATGTTGCTCAGCCCGGGTTTTCTCCTTGTCGATATATTGCCTGAGGTTCCCAGTCTTGACTTGCTCCTCCAAGAACCTCTTAAAGGTTCGGCAATGGTCGGTGTAGTGTCCGTGCTCTCTATGGTAAGCGCAGTGCTTCTTATCATCCCGTTTGCTCGGGTTAGTAAACATCTTGGTGGGCCAGATGAACCATGGTTTATCTTTGATTTGGTTAAGGAGCTTGTGAATGGGCTCCTTGAACACTGTGTTCGCCACTTCATACACCTCGTTAGGCCTCTGGCGCTCTTTTTCTCGACCAGGCCTCTTCCTGGCCGTCTTGTTTTCTTTCTTTTCTGCTCGGTCACCCTTCGGTGCTTCCCGGGCAGGGGCTTCTTTGCTCACACCTCCAATGTCCTCATCCACCTTGGAGTGTTGCTCAATCTTTAACATCAGTTCGGCCATGCTCTGCTCTTGGTCAGTGAATGCCTCAACTTGTGGGTTTTTTCCAACTCGAGCTTGAAGGAGGCCACGGAAAGCTGCTCGTTGCAGTCATCTATATCGAATGAAGGTCTCCCAGTATCGCCGAGCATACGACCTCAAGTTTTCGTTCTCGGCCTTCCTCAATCCAAGCAGGGAATCGATTTCCTGGGGCTGACGGCTGTTTGTAATGAATCTCGCTGCGAATAGCTCGGCAAGTTGCCTCCAGCTCCCAACTGACCCAGCTAGAAGCTTGTCAAACCAACGCAAGGCTACCTCGCCCAAGCTGGATGGAAACATCCTGCACATTAGAGCATCATTCCCGCTCTACAATGCCATCATCTGTCTGTAATGTCGGATATGACCCATAGGGTCAGCTTTCCCATTGTAGAGATTAAATTTGGGGGTTTGAAACTTCCTGGGGGGATCTGCCCCGTCCACCTACCTTGTAAAAGGGGAGGCAAATATTTGCTTCAGGGCCCTCCAAGCTACGTCTTGAACCGACCTCCCCGTGGCCGGCTGTAGTCTCTCTTCGAGCTAGAGGTTCAACCATTTCTTGAGCTCTTCTTTCTTCTCCGCACGCCCGAGGTCTTGGCCAGCCTGCCGTTTCTGCTCACTACGGTGCTCGGCTGGTTCATTTGTGTTGCTAGAGGTCTATGTTTGCCCCAGTATATTCCTTTTGGAGCCTGAGACGCGGCTCCTCTGAGGGTCCTCATCACGCCGAGGATTCCTCGTTGGGCTATGGGTCACCCGAGGCAGAACAATGCCCCTCCTTTCATCCCGGTTGGACTCCTCACGTCTGTTAGATCTCTCGCGAGATTTCTCACGCTCGGGACCAACTGCTGGTGAACGTCGCTGGTTCATCTGAGCTCTCATCTCGTGGAGCTCTTGTTGAAGTTTATCCAGCTGCTCGTCCCTTTTGTTCAGCTCGTCCTGATACCCTTCCAGGACTTGCTGCAAGTTGAAACGTGGGGGGTAGACTTCAGCAGAAGGTGTTGGGTCATTGGAACCCCCAACCTGGGTCTGTTCTCTCCTTCGGTTGAGCCTAGCTCCACCAACGTGAACCTCATAGGCCACTGGATGTCCCCTTCTTCGGTGTGTTGCATGCGATGTCTCTACGCGTGGTGCTCGTGGCTCTCTCAGCTCTTCAAGCTCGTAGTTCCCCCGACTAGCCATGGAGGTGTTCTAGGAAGTTTCCCACAGATGGCGCTAAATTGTAGATGATCAGGATAGAGATCTACTGGTCCCGTCCAAGGTGGCTGTGACGTCAGGGGAGAATGCCACGTGAACGCCTGCACAAGAAAGGAGTGAGATGCCCGTCGGTGGCTTTATACCGGTAGACCCTCCGACGATCAAGTCAGGCAAAGAATTTTAGAGAGAAAGAAGAGCTTGAGAGTAAATTTCAGTAGAGTTTTGGCTTAGTAAAAGAGAGCATACCTTTCATCTTCTTCTTGTTGGCTATTTATATGTAGAAATATAATTGACTCGTCTGTGGAGTCCGACCCGACCCGACCCGAGCAGGTCGGGTTATACTTCCTATCTCTGATCAATGCATAGCAATTAATGTCTTGATAGTAACTTATCATTGCCATCATTGAATATCTCTGCAAGATATCATTGCAAATGTCTTTTGTCATGTTTAGATGTCCATCAGTATTCAGGTCTAGTTTCAGGCCTAATTTGGGCTAGGGCTAAGCCTCCCCTATTTGACCATGTTACCCCTGAGTTGGCTTATTTATTACCGATATCTCATCGTCGTACCACATCTCGAATATATATACCGCGGGACATGATCTTCAATATTGGTCATTTAGCTCGGACCAGGGTTTAGGCAGTTCACCGTGCTCGGCTACCAGTGCCGAGCATTACTCATCATGGTGCCGAGCATTATGTCCTCGGGATTGGGGGACCAAACTCTCACCGAGCACGAGTCTGCGCTTTGAATTCCTTAGAGCTCGGATACCCCGCCGTATAGCTCGGCCTATTGCCCGAGCTAAGGTGGACGTGCTGAGAAACGGCCCGTGCTGGCATGGACTGTTGCGTTGTACGGCTTTCCAAGTGTGCTCCTCGCGACTTTGGTTGAAACTTCATCTCCATCACTATTAAACAACGATTTTATGCCTAGTGTAAGATGATTATATATCTTTCAAAATAATTGAATACCTACTATAAAATAAATTAAATTCACAAATTAATTTTAAAAATCCAGCTAACATGCACACCAGCACGCCCATTGCACACCAGCGCGGACAGGCCTGCGCATTAGCTTGTGGGGCGTAGTTGTGTAAAAACAACTAAATTCAAAAAACAAATTGGTATTGTCCATAAACTCAAACAAGAATTTAATTATAAAACATAGGGAATTGACACGTATTAGGTCAAAACCAAATACACTATTCTAAAAATAATATTAGGACTCCCCCTTGTATCAAAACTAGATTTAAATTTAACAAGCATGGAGCCCACTATTTCTCCAAAGCAAGAATAAATAAAAATATCGTTTAAATCTTACAATACATGAGAGTAATTATACATGCTTATATGTCTCAATCGAATCAATCTCCGAAACATTGTTTTCAAAACAAACATAGCGGCTGAACAATTTTTTTAAATATGTAAACAAATTATAAAAATCACAATTAAAGTTTGGGTATAAACAGACACATACATGTCACAAAATATGCTCACATAATATGTTGACAAATTTGAGTTGGCATAACAAACCATTTGTGATAAATTCACAAATTTATAGCATTAATTTAATTTTTAAGCAATAAATCAAAAGCATAGAAAAATTAAATTACATTTCTCACATTGCAAAAAAATCTACGAACTTGACAAAAATATAAAAAAAAAACTAAATTCTAAGTCTACCAGATCAAATCACGCTCAAAAGAGAATTCCAACAGTATAGGGCAAATAAAGTTATAAATGCATTTTTACACAACCAAACGCGGCCTTACAATGAAACGCAGCGAACAGAGGCGTCCTTTTGCATCATCCTCATTCAGAAAAACCTACAGTAGGACTGTTTGGATTCAAGAAATTAATCTATTTGGAATAAAAAGACACAATCTATCATCTCTCTCCCATTTTACATTCAAACTACAAAAATAATATATCGTTAGAAAGATATCAAGACAATGATTCCAATGATACAAATATCATGCTCCAAAATATAGCATGGAAAAAAAAAAAGAAAATCCACACATGTTTTAAAAAGTTCCAAAGTTTTGAGCTTTAAATTCCAAAATTTCTCACAATCACCATTAATATATTAGTCCAATCTGGGCATCTGCAAATTTGAGTACATATGTATATACATAACTAGCAATTGTGCCCACATGTTATATATAGGTCATAAATTATGAGAGATTGAGAATTCATAATTTATTATTTTTAATATTTTTAATTATTTTAAAAGAGAATACGAACAAATAATGAAAATATCAACTTATTTTTGGAGTCTTTTGTTAAATAGAAAGTCACAACAAACTTCACCAACTTTAGTGTTTCTTTGTATAATAGTATAAATGTATATTGTACCCAAACTCATCATAACAGGAATGCACAACCATTAACAAAAGAACTATACTTCCTAAACAAATAAAGCACACATATATTACATACACAAATTTGAATGTATATAACATGTCAAAAGATTTATTAGTATGAGAGTGTTTTGTATTGCTAAAACTTATAATTTTTAGATTGTAACATGTAGTAGAAATTGTGAGTATTTGGTAAAAGTGTATGCTTGTAACTGAAATAGAAAAAAAAATAGTTGTAATTTGTAACAGAAATTATGAGTGTTTAGAGAAAATTGTAGCTTAGTGCTAAAATTAATAACAAAAACTTAAAAGCTAACAACAGAAACCTTGCCAAACACCCCCAGAAATTAGGCGAATAGTATAGCCACCGAACTTTGAAAGTATATCCAACCGATATAAGATAGCAGTGTGCTTTCTCAAAACCGATTCTCGAAAAAAAATGCATAGGTTTTAACTCGAACATATACGTGGACACAAATGGGTACATACATGTAAAGCATATCAGTCCCAAGCAATCAAATATCATGCAAAATAATCAAATTTATGAGGCAACATAAATTACTCCTCTGGTTGTCAATTGCAAAATTGCAAATTCATAAACCAGTTTGGTTCTTCCAAACGCCTTTCAAAACACTGAAAAGTTCATTCATGGAAAAATGGCCAATACAATTATGCACAAGAAAATCTGTCAAACAAATGGAAGTGTAATACATACACTTTGTGCATTATTTCGTCGGTGGGTTTGGATTGGGACGGAAAAATAATAACCAAAACGATACTCGGAAGCACTATTCCGTTTAGTGACTTATAAAACCTGAATCAGATTACAGTTTCTGTAACTATAAAAATAAATAAAAATGTGAACCTCCGATGCCATGAATAAGAGTATGGAAAAAATACATACACAATATAATCATGAGCATAATGCCCAACCCATGGCAATATATCACGACAGAGAAAATACTTTGCAAAAGTTGCAACATAGGTTTGTAGTCCAGATAACAAACGGCCAAACATTAAGTTGGGGAAAAAATGTGTACTTTTTGTATAAATGTGATAAATAAAATAAACATAATAATTTGGACTTACAGATCGTATGATTTTAATGACGAAAGTATATCAAAACTAACGTTTGACGTTATGTACTGAAGAAAAATTCGTCCCCGCTACGGTACTTACGGTATTACGAATGTCTATCCCAAGATACAATTATTTGAATCCCACAAAAGAAGCATTGTAATCGGTGGGTCTGTTATACTGAACAATGTTTTGTATTCCTTTTTCACGGACTCACAATATATATGGAATGAATTCCATGAAAATTCTCTATTGAAACCAAAAGACGAACACGATATATATATAGAGAGAGAAACTCATGACTATTCCGAATGGTCACGAAACAAATATACACACCTATTAATAATGAATAGGTTCCATTAAAGGACACACCCCTATAATGGTGACTATTCAATTACCATCAATCTTCAATTAATTTTTTATTCACATTAAAAAATGATGTTAAATTATGTTTTCCAGCAAATGGAACCTTAATTTGTGCTAGTTCAAGTCACGAGACTCAGCAAGAAAAGTAAAGTCACGAGACTCGACCTATTCAAGAAAGTGGAAGGCGAGGGATCAGACTTTTCCAGACCTACTAGAAGCATGAGCATGCAGATCAACCAGCGTAGAAGGAACCCACCACTGCATAAGAATAGAATGGGCAACCCAATGCACAAGGATCCTGCAACTGCAGGGTAGCATGCCGAGAGGTTATCTCAGTGCACTGGGCTACGCTGCAGGTTATCACCGGGCTACACTGTCTGCCTCAGCATGAACCTGAAATAGTGTTTTGTGACTTGGGGGATCTGTAGAAGTTGTTGTCACCAACCGGGTATGGACTCGCATTAGTCCCCCAAGCACCTCTGATTGTCTACTACCTACCCATGTTGATGGAGGGGCTGTGATTGGCAAGTCACTAAAACAGAAACCATTTTGCATAATTATGCACTGAAAAAGGAGGGATGGCATGAAATGTTGCTTCACAATTCCATGTTCCGTGGCCCTAATAGTTGCCCTTAATTTTGTGTCTACAGATGCACTATTACCTTAACACCAAGACAAGTTCAACCCAATGCCTGATTTGAATTAGGAGTATATTAACTTTTCCCAATAATTGAATACTTTTGTCTGTAAATACTTCATAATTAATTTCATCCATAAATTTATTTTCTTCCCTCTGAGTTCAAATCTAGTCTCAACTCAAATGCCAGTTCTTACTATTCATATGTTATATTATAAATATGGCACACAAATTCGTTATGGGTAGATGATGAGATTCTATTGATACAGAACCAAAAAAAAAAAAAAAAAGGAAAGAAAGAAGATTAAATGCAATCAGTTCTCCATAACTTAAAAACCAATACTGTAAATTCAAATAGCAGATTAGACAATTGAGTCTACATCATCATAACCATGGTAGCTAGTAAATGTTA
The DNA here is from genome assembly GCA_034768845.1 of Heliamphora exappendiculata. NCBI lineage: Eukaryota > Viridiplantae > Streptophyta > Magnoliopsida > Ericales > Sarraceniaceae > Heliamphora > Heliamphora exappendiculata. The sequence continues at coordinate 11,895 of JAOTRH010242952.1, read as the reverse complement.
GGCATACCTGTTCCATATGATAACGACGTCCAGAGGATCTAGTAACTCCGTTTTGGGAAGGCGTATATTGTTTCATCTATTATTTGGGCCCGATGTGCCAAGAGGACCGGGACCGAAACTGAAACTCATTGCTCGTAGTTCCACCGGTCATTACTGGGGAACAAACCTCTTCCTCATGGTCTAGCAACATGATGGTACCTGGGATGTGCTCTGCTAGAGCTGAAACCTTTCTTCCTGGTGCTTTGAGATATGCCCAAAACTGTTTCTTTATGCTTCCCACTATATCCAATTTGCTAGAGCAACAGACTTTGATGCTACTGCCTTTTCAGATATGTTCGGTGACAAATGCACAGTAAGCTAAAGCTTCTCTCTGAGAATGTAATGGGGAATAGAAAGGATATATCTATAGATTATTTGTATTTAATCCCGGAGGATATTTGAATCTTGTAAATTGTAATTGTTTAGATTTAAATTTAAATTTTAGTTATTTTAGATTTGGTTAAATATGACTAGTTTAAATAAGATTTGGTTAGATTTTTTAAATAGGATTGTTAGCTTATTCATAGGCCTTTGGCTGGTGTCTCAAATGACTGAATGATTGAATAAACAACTATTTTTTAGAATTGGTGTGGATTCCAGTTCAATCCTAGGTACGGATTCCTAGGTTCCTTTAGGTGCAGATTCCTAAAAGTTTATTCGTGTTCGTACTGCATCAATTTGAATTCTAGTTCAACCCTTAATGCGGATTTCTAGGTTCCTTTAGGTGCAGATTCCTAAAAGCTTGTTCGTATTTGTGGTTCATCCAATGAGACACTGCATGGAGATTAATAAATTATCCATGGGTCAGTAATATGATATGGGAAACATTAGTCCATTTTGTTTTGGTCATACCGACAAGCTTCATAAAAAATCCTCATTTACAAGGCTTCACAGATCTCATCATCATCAAAACTATACGCCTCAGTTGACGAGATATATTTAACTTCGCTTAATTGTGGGCCCTAAAACGAATGAGCCAATTGGGCAGCTCATATGAGACCGGCTCATTATACACAAGCCAAGCTTAAATACATTTTAAAGCTTGTTAACTTTTTGAGCTCAACTCGTACCTAGTTCTATATACTTACATGCACTTGATGACCATACAAGAAACCAAGACACTCGAACTCGAGCTTGTCTCATGATTGGCTTGATTGAAACTCGTTTTAGATTGAATTGAAAGATAAATAAGCCAAGTTTGAACATATTTTATAACTTGCCAAGTTTTCAATCCAAGCTCGAACAACCCCCTACTTGGCTATGAAGAAAAAAAAACAACTTCAATGCAAAAGCTGCAAGGAAACGCACCTACAATTTAACAAAGAACTGTTCATTGTTCATAGTCATCACTTGAAAGAAAACCAACCAAAGCTCTTTTGGCTGTTGCAAGTGCTCCCCAACTTTCAAAAATCTTCTTCTCACATACATCAGTATGTGACAATTCAAAATGCACAAGATTTTGTATGCTTTCAAATCAAGCACAAAGCAATCATAGGTATTCAATTGTAAATTCTCACAACTTGACAACAATAATTGCGGGGAAAAAGAGACTCCAAAGATTAAGGAATCAATTGAAGTCTTCAAAGAACTTCCTCAAAAAGCAAGCATTTATAGATGGATGAGTGTATTGATGTGTTGTTCTTTCAATTTTCATCGGTATTGTCTATCCCTAAATGCGGATTGCAATCTTCCGAATAGAAATCATTATTTTCTATCAAATCTCTCAACAACTCAAAAGTAAACTCGGGACATTAGTCCATTTTGTTTTGATCACACCAACGAGCTTCATAAAGAATCCTCATTTACAAGGCCTCACATACCTCATCATTATCAAAACTAAGAGCCTAAGTTACTGCAATATATTTAACTTTACCTATTGTGGGCCTCCAAAACGAACGAGCCAAGTTAGGAGACCTATATGAGATCAGCTCGTTATATACAAGTCAAGCTTTAATACATTTTAAAAGCTAGATAATTTTCTGAGCTCAACTCAAACCTAATTCTATGAATTTACATACACTTCATAACTACACGAAAAACCAACACTACTAACTATGGGAGTCTACCATCGCCAAAACTATTTGTGACCTTAATAGTTGCTGTCAACGGAAATGTTTTTTTGCGACGGCACGAGGCCGACGCAAAATCCAATTTTTCCATTAGTGCAAGATACTCAAACTTGAGCTCGTCTCATGATTGGCTCGACTGAAGCTTGTTTCAGATTGAGTTGAAACAAATAAGCCAAGTTTGAAGACGCTTTAAAACTCGCCAAGCTTTCAATCCAAGCTCGAACAATCCACTACTCGGCTAAAAAAATGCAAAAGCTGCAAAGCAATATGCCTGAGAAAAGAATGAACATATTTAACAGACAAGTGTATCTGGAATGCAAAGAGAAAAACATACCCTAGACAAGTGTGTTTCCTGACGCTTTACAGCTTCAGAAGCTACGCTAAGGGTGGCAGTTCTGAACAAATTGAGATCAAAATGAACAAAGAAAAAATTTGTTAGTTGTAGCGGACTCTTAAGCTCCAAGAGCAGTACAGTACATCAAATATTCATTACAAAACGAAAATGAAAAAAAAAAAACAAAAACAAGTATGAGAATTTCTCTCCCAACATACAAATTGAATATGTCAGAAACACATAGTGACATCATTAGCAAGTCTGATTAGTCAAAAATTCTTGATGTAAGTCCTCACTCACAGAATCTCATCCACCACGGCAATGCTTCAGTTCTACAAGTCAAGTTCAGAGCTTAGGCAGCAAAGCATTGTGATCTTGTGCAATTCAAATGAGCACTTCTACTTACATATGCGCAAATGCTCGGACAAAACCGAACACAGTCCAGTCTCTGTGTGGAACCCACCACCTGTTAGTGGTTTGTGCTCAATTGCAAATATAGCATTTCGAATCCTATCTGCAACATACATCTATCTCCGGTGAGTAACATTTTAACTACAGGTGAGTTCACATTGTATTTCTCGATAACCAGTCCACCTAGAACTCTATCCCTCATGCCGAACACGTTCCACTTACAGAAATCACATTACATTGGCACAAAGATAACTGAGCTCATACTTGAAATTCTTGATACCTCGAATATTAGTCATAGGTCTAACAATGCACCACAAAGGCATTAACTAAAATCAATTTCAATTTCAATTTCAAAAGTAGTGCCCTGCTGCAAAAAATAAGGAGGCAACAATCGAAGAAAACCAGAACTCAACCTTTGGATTATGAAAAAATAGCACTACAATTTAGACAAAAATGGTAATATAAAACAATTGAACCCCCCCGAAAAAAAAAAAAAGTAAAAACGAACTCAATGGCTACAAGTTTACCTAAATCCCAGTTTCCTTGTACTCCACATTGGAAAAAAGAGGCACAACCAAAAGCGATATTCCGAAATCAATTGCCCAAGCTCCTGAATAGCCCGAACACTTAATACTAAAAGTTCCACAAGCAATGAAACCCACCTATGATTTAAGCAAGAACTGTTCATTGTTCATACTCATCACTTGAAAGAAAACCAACCATAGCTCTTTTGGCAGTAGCAAGTGCTCGGTGCTCCCCCTCTTATCCAAAACCTTCTTCTCGCGTACTGATCACTGATACCAATTCAAAATGCACAAGATTTCGTATGCGTTCAAATCCAGCACCGAGTGATCATTCGTATTCAATTGCAATTCTCACGACTGGAAAAAAGAGTCTCCAAAGATTAAGAATACATTGAAATCTTCAAAGAATTTCCTCAAACACATAGATGGATGATTGTATTGATGTGTTTGTTCTTTTCAATTTTCATCGGTATTGTCTATACCTAAATGGGGATTGCATTCTTCCGAATAGAAATCATTATTTTCTATCAAATCTCTCAACAACTCAAAAGTAAACTCAGGACTGTTCGGGTCGCTTGTACACGTCTCCACGGGGGAATCCAAAACTGGGGTTTGCTTAAAACAGCAATAACCACCACCACCTCCGCCTCCGCCACCGCCACCAAGCCAGTTACCTAAACAACCCGAAGAAGAAGGATTAGCAGGTCTCCTGTTGGATTGTTTATCGACCTTCCTGAATCGAAACAGCGCCGCCCTCTTCGCCTTTCTGAGAGTCCCTCCACTCCCATGTCCCCTCTGCTTCTTCGTCTTCTTCCGATGATCATCCCTCCGACCCGATCCATCATCATCGTCGCCGCCGCCAACAACGTCCCCGGAATCGGATCGCTCCTTCGCAGACGCCGACATAAACAATATATATATATATACACCTAAATCAAATAAATCAATAGAAAATCATCACAAAACTGGACCACGCCCATATAAGAATGCCAGTATAAGAGGATGGAGGAAACGGGGAGGTGGGGATTGGAATTCAATTGAATTCTGAAAAGGGAGAAAAGAGAGAGAAAGAGAGAAAAAGAAGAATCGTTGGATGGAAGGAGTTTGGCTATTGTTATCAGATATCTCCGCCAGAGATGTCGGACCACCCTGAGCCGGGACGATGGAATCTGCTGTGAGCAAATCACAGCAGCTGTGCAATAAGATAATTGTAAATCTTATAATTTGGTTTGAGCCATTTATTTTTTTCGCTAATTGAGAAGATAGTTTAGGTAAAAATTTAAATTAATTGAATATAATTATATACATGATTCAAAATATATTTATAATAAAAAATGAATTAAATTATAAAAGTTTAAAAATAAATTACAATTAAATATATTTAGATCATATAATTAATAATTTTTGATTTATTTAATTTTTTAAATAAATATTTTATTCAAAAATTTTAAAATAATAAATAATTTTAATAAAATTATATAATTTTGATTTAACTTCATTTGTAATAGGATCCCCAAACCGCCCTGAACCGGAAACCTCACGAGCAAAGAAAGTACTAATTCTGACAAGACACTGCCATCGGTACTCTAAATTTGTTGTTTACTTTGCCTTTGGACTATTTTTTTTTTAGATTTTTTAATTTTTTAATTTTTTATAAAAAAATAAATATAAAAATATATAAAAAAAAGTTAGCTGAAATACAATAAATAAACTTTTCAAAAAAATCTTAAATTAAAAAACTCTACAAAAAAAAAAACAAAACAAAACAAAACAAAACTAATTCAAACATAAACTTATATTTTCCTTTCTATCCAAAAAAAAATACTTAGAAACAACGTTAAAACGACCCCGAAAAAAAATTACGTGCAAGTATAAAACATATTAAAAAAATTTACGTGCTATTAAAAGAATTACAATTATTAATTATAAAATATATTAATAAACTAAAAAGCTAGAAATGCGATAGTTTAAAGCATTAGTATACTATATTAAACTTACCATCACTCTATATTATCATTCTTATTATTATTATTCGATATTACCATTCTTTTCATTAAAATAAATATTTTTTTATTTTTTACAAAAAAAATTAAGCACAAGTATAATAGATTAAATTTACCACTCTACGTGACCATTTTTACCACTTGATACTATCATTCTTATCATTAAAATAAATATTTTTTTATAAAAAAATTATCAAAATGACATTTATTAGTAACAATAAGAAAAATTATCAATGTCAGAGATAGTTTTTATCGTTAACTATGACCATACTTACTATTAGAAATTATGAATTTTTATCACTAACTATGACCATACTTACTATTAGAAATTATGAATTTTTGGTATAAAATTTATAAATAATATTTCATAGAAATAATTACACTTACCTCATCTGATATTTAAGTTTATTAGATGGACTTCTCATATCCTTTGAAATTACACTAATCTCCTTTGAAATTTAATTTTCAACATCAATTGCACCCAATTGCACTCAACTGTTACATTTTTGAACAACTTTTTATGATCCAATCCGTTCATTACATAGAACTCGTCGAGTTTGTTTAGTATGTAAAAATTTAGATTCATCCGATATCTGTAACTAACTGATTGAATAATTTTTATTTATTTATTTATTAGGAGATCTTATTTAATCACTTAACTACATATATCGGATGAATCTAAATTTTCACATGCTAAACAAACTCGACGAGTTCTACGTAATGAACGGATTTGATCATAAAAATTTGCTCAAAAATATAACAGTTAGATGCAATTGATGTTAAAAATTAAATCTCATTGGAGGTTACTGTAATTTCATATAGCACATGAGAGGTCCCTGTAATAAATTTAAATCTCATGGAAGGTAAGCGTAATTATTCATATTTAATACAATATTAAGTTCAATAAAAAATATATTAATTCTTAAAGTTCATTATGTAAAATTAGACCAAAATATTCTTACTATTCTAAATACTCATTATTTTATATCAACACCTTATCTTATCACCTTTGGCGATCGCCGGTGAGCTCCGACGATCATCTTTAGTAACCTCCAACAATCGAATGAATTTTTACGCATTAAAAACGATAGATAATTTTAAATTATTTAACATTAATACAACTAAAATTATAAAAAATTCAAAACTTTGCCATCGCAAACCCCGTAATGACCACCACCACAAACCTCAATTGCTAAAATGCTCATTCCCACAACCAGTTCAAACTTACAAACCCTCAATCACCACTGAACCCTTTAATCATTGCTGCCATTGATAACTACGGGTTGCAATTGATGGTTCGTCTGAAGGGGATGAATTGCAATAGATTCAAATTCAATATCAGAGGATAATGAAAAAACTGAGTTGGTGTGGGCTGCAATGGGAAACAGATAAATTTTAAGAGAATAGATGAATTACTTAGAGATAAATTTATCTATTGTAAAATTATTTATATTTAAATTTATCTATTGTAAAATTGTTTACCGATAAATTATTATGTTTAAAATTGCTTAAATTTATTTGCACAATTGTTTACAGATAAATTTATCTGTTGTAAAATTATTTACAGATAAATTTATCTGTTTGTTGGAAATAAATTTATCTCACAAAAATTGTGCCCTAGAATTATGACCTATGGGGAGCTCTGCAAATTCAAAGATGAAAAGAGAGCCATGGATGAGGAGATCCAATTTGGAATAGAAAATTTGTTGTAATTGAGATATGTGTGTGTAGAGTCCATTTGATATAAATAAAAAAATAACTTTAAGAAAGTAAAATTAGAAAACTGGTCAGATATACAAAATTGAGAGAGACGATAGTTGAGTGAAAGAAAAATCTAACTGAGTTTGGAGTATTAGTAGAGAAGTTTTGCCAACCATTCAATTTTTACCATTTTCTTCCAGATGATTCATCCTTACAATTGTGATTTTTCCAGTGATAAAGAGTAATTTTTAGCTAAAAAACTTGTTTGTATTTTAGTTAGTCATCTTCTTTAATACATTTTGCAATAAATTCTCTTTTCTTTCTCTATTTTATTTAAATATTATTTTTTATTTTTAAAATAAAATATTAATAAATTATATTTACCTCCTCTAAAATTAATCAAAAATACAGACAGTTCGCTTGAAGTTTTTGAATTTATCAAAAAAAACACCGTTAATAAATAATTATTTTTTACAATTTTACTTTCATCTTTGCAAGTGATATTTCAACGTGTGCTTATATGTTCAATCACTATTTTTCTATCGCCCCAGTAATCTTTCTTCTCCATGTCTAGAGACAGTGAAATATAAAAGAAAATGGAGAGAGAGAGAGACAGAGTTTAATGGTTGTTCATACCTTTTCAAGTGAACTCTCTCTCTCTCTCTCTTGAATCTCACTATTATTTCGACGATTCCTTCTCCGATCGGATGAAGGGTTATAGAGACGTTCTTGGAGCTCTTCAGGGGCAAATGGATGATTCAAGCACTGCCAATTCTGAGGAAGAATCGTGTTTGAGTCGATCACTCCAGTCAACACAGCAGTTCCTTTGTCTTTTTTTGCTTGGCTGTATTGAAATCCAATGAAAGCAAGAAAAACAATAGCAATCGAGGCACTAACTAGGTTGGGTTTCGTCACGAAATAGATGAGGTGGAGAGGCAAGCACAGATGAGGGACCAAATAGATTTTTCCAGATTATGCTGTCAGTTTCGATCCCCTTTTTCTCCACCAATCCTAGCTATCTATATATGTGGAGTAGTTTTGCATTAGTGTGCAATAGAGACTCTGTGCCACACCAAATCTGCTTTCATGATCAAAACTAGTTTTTCTTTTAACAATACATAAGTAAAGGGTAAATTAGGAAATTTATAAACTTTATTTGCTGATCTCAGCAATTTTCATCCTTGTTTGTAACCAATTTTCATCCTGTTTGTAACCATGCATTGACCCTTCGTTTGGATTGAAAAATTTGAAAAGAAAGTGAAGAATTTAAAAGAAAAAAATTAGTTGTAATATTGTTTAGTTTATTTTTTAGAAAAGAGAGAAAAGTAGATGGAATAGAAGTGAAGAAAAAAATAATAAGTTTCTTATCTCTCCAAAATTGAGAGGAAATAGAAGAGAAGTGAAAGAATAGCTATCATAATTTTTATAATAACAATTATAACCTCTTATGTTTATATTAAAAACAATAATTTAAACTAATATAGAAAGGTTATAAAAGTAAATAAATATCAAACACTTCCAAATCCTTTATTAATTATTATCAAACAAATAAAAGGAATGACATAGCACTCTCATTTTTCTCTTAGATAACCAAACAAAATGAGGGATAACTCTCAACATTTCTCTTCACTTCCCTTCACTCTCTCTCGTAACTAGCATTTTTCTTCACTTTCTCTCGTAATTAACATTTCTTTTCACTCTCTTTCTCTCAATCCAAACGAAGGCTAAAAGAGGGAGGATATTGAATCTAACAATTAAAGCACGAGAGATGTCAGTGTTATTTTAGAAATTTGAAGAGAGGTATTTGTATTTTTAATTAACTTTAAGAGAGGTCAAAGTAATTTATCCTAAAATATTTATTTTTAAAAAAAATATTTTTTGTTAAAATTGAAAATGAAAATAATCGGGCCATTTTTATGGTGAATTTGGATTCTCTGTAGTGCTATTTTTGTGCAACGTATAAATTTAAAGGCTCTTAATATATTGTACAAAAAAATGTAAGATATTAACCTTTAAATTAATGCATTATATAAAAAAACACTACAAGGATCCATTCTCATTTGTGACTGAGTTATTTGGAGAACATCCAAAGTAGCAATTGATTTAAGCATTTCCTCGCCAAAATAGCCAAGCAGTCTATATGCGGAGGTTTATAAGGATGCTCCAAATCTGATTAATTTGTGTGTTTTTTATTTAATTTTATTTCTTTTGATTTTTTTTTCTTTGTATTCTATTTAAAAAAACCTATTTTGTAGTTCATCTTAATAAAAAGAGTTGAAAAAGTATAATAATTCATCTTAACAAGTAGAGTCCACTAAATATTATAATTTAATGCTAAAAAATCTATCGTCCCCTTTGGTAAATGGTTTATTTTCTTAATTTATTTTCTTATTTTTAGTGAATTTTTTAAAATTGTTTGATTCAACTAGTATACTTTTTTGACATTTTTTATTCAGACGAGTCAGAAAAGTATTTTTTTTTTTTTGACTAAATTATGGAAATGATTTTAAAAAATAAATATAAGATAAATTGAGCTCACAAGCTAAATTATATGTTTTTATTTTATTCTTAGTAACCTTTTTGATTTTTTAATTTATCTTATCGAGATGATTCAAAGCAAAGAACCTAATTAAAAATAAAAATAAACAAGATTCTGTAATAATATTTTTTTCAAGCATTCACAATTTCTATTATAAAGTATAATTTTTTTTTTTTAGCTACAAGTTAACATTTTGTCAAGTATTCACAACTTTTATTGCAGTTACAATTTATAAATTATTAGTTTTAACAATGTGAAACAACCAACACATGTTGTGCTTTTATTGATAGTTCATTTTAAACGATGTAAGAGGCGCGTCGTGCGTTTGCCATTGAGAGATAGCACACTGTTATGTTTTTAATGATTTTAGCTCTTGAATATGTTTTTATGATTAATTTTTTTTTTTTACTATTTAGAACATCTTGTGGTTATTATCTATTGAAATAAAATAGATTTAATATCTATAACCTAATGCTATAATAATCAAATTATTTTATTAAATTAATCTATCAAATTATGTGATACATTCATAATAATTAAATGTATGTAAAATTTATACAAAATTCATTATATAAATATTTATAATTATATCAAATTATTTATTAAATTAATTAATTTTTTTTATCAACATAATATTATTGATCAAATAATTACTCCGAGAAACCTTTTAGAAATACAACACTTGAATACTTTAATCTCAAATCATTTCTACCACATGAAAGTGATGACGTACGTGAATTTGGTGAAAGGAAAAAGGGTAAAAGAATAGCCAATCTTTCTCGTTTCTTTTCTTTTGTAGTTTGTGCGTGTTTCAATTGACTTATGAGTAAAATTATTGTCGTATTTTAATTCCTAACAATTAATACCAAAGCAGTATTATTATGATTATTATGCAACATTAACCATAGCCTTTTTTTGGTGATTTTTGGAAATTCACTTCTTAAATGATCATAAGTAGGTACTTCCATTGTTTTCCATGGACTAAATGATACATTTCCTTTTGCCTTTATCTTACATTATTGTTGCATATTGTCAAAATTAACCATTTGTGAATGAGAGTCTTAGAATACAGAGTTTGGTAGATTGATAAAGCAAATGCATTAAACTAAAGCTCATCATCATCAAGCCACTCTGTCAAGCAGAAAAAGCTCTGGTTTTTAGAGCAGTACCTCTCCACTATTGCACCCCTCTAGATTACTTTTACAACCAACACAAATCATACCTTCTTTCCCGCTATGTTACATGGATTTGAATACGGGCATCAAGTGTGAGTATGTATCTAAAAATTAAATTTATCTAATTCTAATATCAAGACATAAACGCTAGGACACAACAAAATACCCGTATGTCTCAATATATTTCTTTTATTTTCTAGAGTAAATATTGTTTACAATTTTCCAAAGAATATTTCATGCATTGAATTATTAAATATGCTTTGTACGTGAATTTACAACTAAAAATATCAGACACATTTTTCGTACTCATATCGAGTATCCAGTACGAATACTTTTAAAATCTTACAGAGTATCTATAGTATATATATGTATGGAAGGGGTCACAAAGAGTTGCTAGTTTTAAATTTGTGGTGGGCAAGACGTTGAGATAGGTGCAACATCGCATTGCTAAGTTGTCTTTTTATTTAGTGTGTGGGTTTTCACTTGGAAAATGAAATGCAGTTTGTTCATATATTTATTGATTTGATCAAGCTAAATTTTTGCATAAATAATCTTTTCTATTGAGATGGACAATTCAAATAATTGTTGTGAGCCAACCTTAGACATATAAAATAGAGTCTTGAGGGGTAAAAATCTTGGGAGGAGCTTGACCCTTGAACTTGAGTTTTGAAGCTCGAATAAGGAGGGGACATCAGAAATTGTCGTGGGTGGTGTGCCCTGTATGAGCATGAAGTGCTTGAAAATGGAGTCATGAAAAGACATAGAGAAGATATGTTGGGATTTTGGGACACGAATCCCTTAACGCAGCGAAAAAGAGAAATTATAGCTTTAATCTACACAGAAAATAAAGAATTTCAAGAACACAGAGATATTTGTGGCCTGACTGACTATAGGGATGGCAATTTCTCCCGTCCCGCCCCGATCCCGCCCCATCTCCGCCCTGCTTTATAGAGTTTTTTTCTCCCGATAACAAATGGGGTGGGGACCGTATTTGTTCTCCCTGTCCCGTTTTTCTTTGTCACACCCCGATTACATAAAATAAATATTTTTTAAATATTAATATATGTATAAAATATATATTTTACAAATATAATAAGTCT
>JAOTRH010242736.1:0-40468 GCA_034768845.1 Heliamphora exappendiculata | reverse complement strand
ATTTAGTATGAAAGATAAATTTGATAAATATTATAATAAAATAATACATATTTTTAAAATAACTTGCATACTAGATCCTATGAGTAAAAGTTTTGATTTACAATATTTAAAAAAAAATATTTATAGTAATGCAAACCAACTTGACCCAATAAATGAAACACTTAAATATTTATATAATGAATATAAAACGCAGATAATACCATAATCAACACAACCCGCAGTTAGAATTTCATCTCGAAATCGTAATGACAATTGGTTTATAATAAGAAATAGGCAACTTTTTGATATTTATGGGAGTTCTGTTACAGAACTTCAACGTTATTTTTATCCCAAAAAAATTTAGATGAATATAATTTTGATATTTTAGATTATTGGAAACAGCACGAGGTGTCGTGGCTAGTATTGGCCACGATAACTCGCGATATACTTACCATTCATGTCTTTACAGTTGCTTCGGAGTCAGCTTTCAGTGCAGATGGACGGGTACTCAATGAGACCAGATCCAGACTCACTGCCGAGATGGTCCAAGTATAAATAATTACATGAGATACACTTTACGCATCAAAGAGGTATCAAGAAATGAACGAGAAAAAAATACTCGAAGCAGACATCAAATCTATCACATCCGGAACGCCTGAAGAATTATCAGGCTCAAACTGATTTTTTAAATTATTTGTTGTACATTATGAGTGTATTGTAATTTTATATTTTATTTGTCATGTATTATAGTACTTAACCTATAATGATATAATTTTTTTATTTTTTAAAAATGTACAATACACTTAAAATGTGTAAAATTATTCACTTTTAATTTTTTATTAATAAATTTTATATTACATTTTATTATTTTAATTGTTTAAATTTATTATATTTAATTATTCAACTTATAGTTATAAAAAATTAATAAACTTATAATAATAAAAACTATAAGTTTACTCTAAACTAATAAGTTATAAACTTATAAGTATACTACAATAAACTTATAGTTATAAACTAATAAGTTTATAGTTTATAGTTTAATAACTAATCAAATAATAAAGTTATATTTATATAATATAATCAACTAGTAATTAGTTTATAGTTTAACTTAAAATTTAAAAACTTATTATTATAAGTAGATAATAAGTTAGTTTATCATATATAAATTAATAAATTATTAATTGCAAACTTATATAATATAATAAACTTTAAGTTTATAATTTTTAATTTAACTTAATATATTAAACTATTATTGTATTATAAATTTTAAAAAAATACCAAAAAAATCACAGGCCTGGTCAAACCCGTCCATAGGCCAGGGCTGTAGGCCCAAGCCTAAGCCCTTTACTCTTAGGGCCTGGGCCGACCCCCGGAGAAAAAAGTTGAGCCAGGCCCAGCCCAAAGATTTAACAGGAGCCCGTCGGGCCTAGGCCGGACTTGACCCGCTCAGTCCATGGTCGGGCTGGGCCCAAATTATACACTCACCAATCTCTTATCTATGATGCAAATATGAATAATCATAATTTATTTAGCATGAAAAACTCGAACAATGGGCGAATATTCATAGGCGCCATACTATAGAAAAAAAAGGGCAAAAGAAAAGTGGAGGGGTTTGGTTGTGGTTCGGGTCAGGAATGGAATGGAATGGAAAGAGGTGGCAGTGCAATGAGAGCGTAAGGAGAGGAGGGGCGATGGGTGGGAGAAGGGTTAGATTGGGCACATAACACAAACACGGGATTGGTGGGCAGATAGAGGGTGGAAGAGATGCTGAGTGATGATGGAGTCGGACCAGGGAGTGCAGGCATGGCTATATCAAATCAGTTGGATGGTTGCATCAGGTCAACCAAATGCCCCGACTGACTGCTCTCACCGATCGACCGAGTCATCCTCTCCGAATAATCAGGCACCTGCTCCCTCCTTTTTCGACTCCATCTGTCACACGAGGAGATTGGGCTAGAAATTATGGGATTCTCTATAATTAGAACCCACGAAAAAACCCCTATAAATGGGTGGAGGCAATCTCAATAGAGGTAAGAAAAAACATAACCCATTCTTTGATCCTCGATTAATAAAACGATAGAGAGACTGACTTCGGCATCAGAGGGGATTCGGCCAACACCCCACCGATGTAGCTGTTCTTCTTCGTGTTGCAGGTCCGACCGGAGAAGAGGTTGACCGAGCAAATGGGAGAAAGGGCGGGGCTTGCCATCTGAGGTACCATTAATTGGCGCCGTCTATGGGAAGGTTTTTCCCTCCTCCTCTTCGGTACCGCCGATGATAGAGACACGCGCCATGACCTCTGACAACAATCGCCCGCATCTCCCAACGACGAATGGTGCCGCCGACCCACGTGTTGATCAACAATGGCAGACCTGACCCACCTAGTCCAGGAGTTGGCGCAACAGACACGAGCTCTCCACCAGTGGTTTGAGGATCACGAGATCGGACCCCCACCTATCCCAGCCGAGATACCAGAGGCCGCCGACGCCGACCAAAACCCCATCGGCATTGCTCGCCTGCAACAAGAAATCTTGGGCCATCCCCGTTCAATCAAAGATAACGCTAACCATGGCCAGGAGCAAGGGAATAAGGTTGATGTCAACGACCATCATGATCGAGAGGAAGTGTAAAGTCGATAAACGGGTCCGAAAGTAGGGGATCCGCACCGTGCTGGAAAAGCCCAACCAGACACGAGATCAGACGCCACCGCTACCATTCAACTTGAAATGAGGCGGATGAGGTAACAACTCCAGGATGTCATGGACGCTGTAATAGGCCAAAAAATCAGTGGAATGGATGAGCTCGTACAACGAACTGACCTTCCTTTCTCCCCGGTGATCATGATTGAACCGCTGCCTGCGAAGTTCAAGATGCCACAAATGGAAGCCTTTGATGGCACAAGAGACCCCCTGGACCATTTGGAAACCTACAAGGCTTTTATGCATCTACACGCAGTCCTAGATGAGATTATGTGCCGAGCGTTCCCCACTACCTTGAAGGGATCAGCCTGTGTCTAGTTTAGCTGCCTCAAGCCAGGATCCATCAGCACTTTTAACCAGCTCAGCAAGCTATTCATAGGCCATTTCATTGGGGGACAAAGACAGCGCAGATCGGCCACTTATGTATTAAATGTCAAGCAAGCTAGCAGAGAGTCACTCAGAGATTATGTATCCAGGTTCAACACGGAGGCACTGCAAGTAGACGACGTGGACGACAATGTAGCCTTGACCGCCTTCATGGAGGGTCTGCAACCCACCAAGTTCCTGTTCTCCCTATCTAAGGCGCCACCAGAAAGTATGGCCGAACTAATGGCCAAGGCACAGAGGCATATGAATGCAGATGACGTAATGAATGCGCGAAAAGACAAAACCAGGCTCGAGAGGGACAAAAAGATCGAGCGACAGCGACCTGATGATGCAGACTGATCGAGGAGGCCTAGAGATGAGGAGCGAGGAGCTCCCCGCCCCTCAAAAAATAAAAGGGTACGACTTCCTGCCAGCAGATTCGAAAGGTACACCCCGTTAAACACCCCCATTGACCAGGTCCTACTGTAGATACGTGATGATCCAGACCTCAAGTGGCCAAGAAAATTACGAACCATGCCGAACCGAAGGAATCAAGACAAGTATTATTGCTTTCATAAAGATCATGGGCATAACACCGAAGACTACTTCGCCCTAAAAGAGAAGATCGAAGCGCTAATCCAAAGGGGTCAGCTGCGCTAATTCGTAACCGACCGACTACTCAAAGACGAGCCGCAGAATGCTCAAGAAGAGCCTCCAGCTAACCAAGGCGTCGCTGGTGAGGTCCAAGTGATATCGGTGGGTTTGCTAGAGGCAGAGACACCTGCTCGGCAAGGAAATCCCATAACCGAAAGCTAAAAATAGAAGCTTCGAAAGAAGTACTCACTACCAGTCGCTCAGTCAGACCACGGACGAACTCCCGAGAGAAGATAATCACCTTTTCGGAGAAAGATGAGGAGGGAATTTAGCACCCCCACGATGACCCCCTGGTTTTAACGATGGTATTGGCCAACTATCGGGTGTGGTGAATACTAGTAGACAACGGGAGCTCTGCTGACATCTTGTTCCTGGGTGCATTCAAGCAGATCAACATCGACAAGGCCCGCCTGGTTCCAGTCAGATCACCCGTGGTCGGATGTGCTGAGGAAAGGGTTCAACCCCTGGGAGCTATCGAATTACCCCTGACAATGGGAATCGGCCCGAATCAGTCCACTCGACAAGTCACGTTCCTGGTAGTTGATTGCCCCTTGGCATACAATGCCATACTGGAGAGGATGGACCTCAACCTATTCAGGGCAATCACTTCTACATTCAGTCTGACCATGAAGTTCCCTACCCCGCTCGGGCTCAGTCAATTAAAAGCCGACCAGGTTACAGCTAGAGAGTGCTATGCTATATCCCTCAGGGAACTGAAAAACAAAGAATCACTGACCATTAACACCCTGGAATCCCGAGAAGAAGTCAACAGAGTGAGACCAGAACCAGTAGAGCAGTTTATAGGCCTGCCACTCGACAACGACTGACCGAACGAGCGAATTTTTGTCAAGAGGCTCCTTCCTGAAGAAGAGCAGGAACAGTTGCTGCAGTTTCTGAGGCAACATCAGAAAGTATTTTCTTGGACCCATGAAGATATGTCGGGCATACGAACGGAAGTCATAGAGCACAGGCTCAATGTCAACCCAGCCTATCGACCAGTCAAATAGAGGCTGAGGACGTTCGCTAAGGAACGGAATGAGGCAATCTCAACCGAAGTCAATAAGCTGCTGAAAGTGAAATTCATGAAGGAGGTGCAATATCTAGACTGGCTAGAAAATGTCGTGCTTGTAAAGAAGAACAATGGAAAGTGGAGAATGTGTGTGGACTTCACCAACCTAAATAAAGCCTGCCCTAAGGACAGCTACCCCCTACCAAGAATCGATCAATTAGTGGACTCTACAACCGGACACGGACGGTTAAGCTTCATGAACTCTTTCTCAGGATACAACCAGATCAAGATGTACGCCGGAGATCGGGAAAAGACATCCTTTATCACTGACCGAGGGATCTATTGCTACAACGTCATGCCATTCGGCCTCAAGAATGCAGGGCCCACTTACCAGCGCCTAGTGAATCGCATGTTTAGCAACTAACTCTGACATAACATGGAAGTCTACGTAGATGATATGGTGACAAAGAGCAAGAGGGCCGAAGACCATTTGATCGATCTAGAAGAGACCTTTCGAGTACTAGAGCAATACAATATGAAGCTGAATCTAGCCAAATGCGCTTTTGGAGTAACCGGTGGAAAATTCCTTGGGTTCATGGTAAGCCAGAGAGGGATCGAGGTCAACCCAGAGAAAGTAAGAGAAATTCAAGAAATGCACCCCCCACGAAACACGAAAGAAGTCCAGAGGTTGACTGGTCGAATAGTTGCACTCAATCGGTTTGTCTCAAGAGGGACCGATCGATGCTTGCCCTTCTTTAGGGTTTTAAAGAAGGCATTCGAGTGGACAGAAGAATGTGGGAAAGCATTTGAGGACCTCAAAAAATACCTGTCTTCACCTCCTATACTGTCACGAACCACCCCAGGTGAAGAGTTGTCCCTATATCTTGCGGTGTCTGCTTCAGCAGCAAGCACCGCCCTTGTTCGAGAATACCGTGAGGGTGTCCAGAGGCCCATATACTATGTCAGCAGAGCTTATCAAGATACCCCGAGCTAGAAAAATTGGTTTTTGCGCTAGTCATTTTAGCCAGAAGATTGCGCCCTTATTTTCAGGCCCACACTGTGAATGTGCTGACAGATCATCCTTTACAATAGATTATGCAAAAGCCTGATCTTTCAAGGCGTCTGGCCAAATGGTCCCTCAAAATGGGAGAATTCGACATCAGATACCTATCCCGAGCGGCCGTAAAGGGGCAAGTCCTTGCCGACTTTATAGCCAAATTGACAACAGAGATAGAGGCACCAGATGTGACAGCTAAAGATCTCCTAACGCCGACTACATACGAGAAGCCCAAGGACCCCATGGCTGAATAGGTCTGGTGCATATACGTTGATGGTTCGACCAAAGCTGGGGCAAGTGGTGCCGAAATTGTGCTCATATCCCCTCAAGGTGACACAATGGACTACTCGCTCCGTTTTGGCTTTAAGGCTACCAATAACGAGGCTGAGTACGAAGTGGTTATCGCAGGAATGAGGCTAGCAAAGGCAATGGGGGCCGCTCGCATAATCATACACAGCGACTCCCGGTTAGTGGTCGGGCAGCTCTAAGGAGAATTCGAAGCTAAGGAAGACTGAATGTTTGCCTACCAAAAAATTGCTCAGGAAATCAGCCAAAGCTTTGAATATTTCGCCATCGCGCAAGTACCAAGGGAAGAAAATCACCGAGCAGATGCCTTGGCCAAAGCTGCCTCAGCCCCCAAGGATGAGCTAGATGACAACCCCCCTCGGCAATACCTTGCTGAGTCGAGCCTAAGTTGGGTGGAGCAAGAGTTTCTGGAGGTGAGGGCAGAACGGACAGACGCATCCTGAAAAGACCCAATCATGGCATACCTCAGAAATAAGGCATGCCCGACTGACCGAGATGAAGCACGAAAGTTACGCCTCACCGCTAGCCGGTATATTGTACTGGAAGGACAGCTCTACAAGAGAGGCCTATCACTCCCATACCTCAAATGCCTTACTGAAAACGAGGGAGACTACGTCTTGAGACAAATTCATGAAGGCGTGTGTGGCAACCATAGCAGAGGATGGGCATTGGCACGTAAAGCATTGAGAGCAGGATACTACTCGCTAACCATGACACAAGATGCTGCTACCCTGGTAAAATGGTGCGACAAGTGCCAGAGGTTTGCGAACGTGCCGAGGCGACCCCCCATAGAGATGACCGTCATAACTTCACCATGGCCATTTACCGAGTGGGGGGTAGATCTCGTTGGGCCACTCCCCCTCGGGAAGGGCCAGACCAAATTCGCCATAATAGCTGTTGCTTATTTCACTAAATGGGCGGAAGCTGAGCCGCTAGCTAAGATAGCTGAAGAAAACACAGTGAATTTCATGTGGAAATCTATTATATGCAAATTTGGGATCCCCAACGCCATCATAAGTGACAATGGGAAGCAGTTCGACAACAGGAAGTATCGAGAATTCTGCGAGAGGCTAGGCATCCGGGTACACTACACCACGCCCGCTCACCCCCAAGCAAACGGTCAAGTAGAAGTGACCAACCAAACCATAGTCAGAATGATCAAGACCAGATTGGAGCAAGCCAAAGGCCTATGGGCGGAGGAATTTCTGAGCATCCTGTGGGCTTACTGAACAACCACACGGACGGCCACGGGAGAGACCGTTCATGATGGCCTTCGGTAGCGAGGCGGTCATACCAGTCGAGCTAGGCCTGCTCAGTGGGCGAGTCATTCAGTTCGAGGAGAAAAGCAATGAAGAAAGTCTGTGCGCTAGCATAGACCTCGTAGATGAAGTGCGTGAGCAAGCCACCATAAGGGTAGCCGCCTATCAGCAAAGGATGAAGAGATACTATGACAAAAAGGTCAGAGGATGGGAGTTCAATGCCAGGGATCTTGTTTTGAGAAAGGTAACCATGACAACCAAAGACCCTCAGCAAGGAAAGTTGGGGCCAAACTGGGAGGGGCCGTATCAAGTAGAGCGCCAGGTTCGAGCGGGGGTGTACCAGCTTAAAGACGCAGCAGGACAAATATTGCCTCATCCCTGGAACATTGAACATTTGAGGAAATATTACCAATAATGTAATCATCTCGTCACTAATAAAGAAGTCATTCATAAAGGATCGGCCCTTGCAGCACTTCCCTTGGAATTTCAACTAGCTGCTAGACAGCTCGTTTGGCCCAGTGTGGTCCGGACAGGCAAGAGTCTGACCAAGGCCTTGAAACTTCTCCCAGCTGTTGGACAGCTCGGTCGGCCCAGTGTGGTCTGGACTGGCAAGAGTCCGACCAAGGCCATGAAATTTTAACCAGCTGCTAGACAGCTTGGTTGGCCCAGTGTGGTCTGGACTGGCAAGAGTCCAACCAAGGCCATGGAATTTCAACCAGCTACTAGACAGCTCGGTTGGCCTAGTGTGGTCCGGACTGGCAAGAGTCCGACCAAGGCCTTGAAACTTCTCCCAGCTGCTGGACACTCGGTCGGCCCAGTTTGGCTCAGACTGGCAAGAGTCTGACCAAGGCCTTGGAACTTCTCCCAGCTGCTGGACAGCTCGGTCGGCCTAGTATGGTTCGGACTGGCAAGAGTCCGACCAATGCCTTGAAAGCGTGGTCCGGACTGGCAAGAGTTCGACCAAGGCCTTGAAATTTCAACCAGCTGCTGGACAACTCGGTCGGCCCAGTGTGGTCCGAACAGGCAAGAGTCTGACTAAGGCCTTGAAACTTCTCCCAGCTACTGAACATCTCGGTCGGCCCAGTGTGGTCCGGACAGGCAAGAGTCCGACCAAGGCCTTGAAACTTCTCCCAGCTACTAAACATCTCGGTCGGCCCACTGTGGTCCGGACTGGCAAGTGTCTGACCAAGGCCATGGAAGTTCAACCAGCTGATGGAAGACTCGGTCGAGCCAGTGTGGTCCAGACTTGCAAAGGTCTAACCAAGGCCCCTACAACTGAGAATCTAAACTTTCCTGATAACTCGGTCGGCCAGGTTCCAGGTGCTAACCTCATAAAGGCTTTTGAAAGTTTTTGTAAATCTGAGGGAGTTATCAGGAAAGTTTAATATAGCCTGTACATAAAAAGAGAGGTAAAAATATCACTAACAGACAATGAAAGTGCAGAGATGCCCACCAACTCAACAAGGAAATTTAAATCCCACCAACTCAACAAGGAAATTTAAATACTAAAAGTTTTACCAAAACAAGGCCCAAAAACAATGTACTAAAAGTTGAAATTAATTGACAGTTTGCTAAAACACGGCCCAAGAAAATTCATAAGTGTTACTGATACAAATCCCTAAGGGGGGGAGGCTTGAGGGTTTATCATCATCTTCAGGTTGAAAGGAAGAGAAGTTAAGATCCTTGAAAGAGGATGCCGCTCGAGATCTCATGCTTAGAATCCACTGAGATAATACTCGACTAGTTCAGCTGCATATTCCTCAGACGCCTTAAACTTTTCCACAGCGGCTCCTGTGGCAGCGCCCTATTCGGCCGTCAGTGCCAAAACCTTCTCTCTGACTTCTCCCTCTGACCTTTTGGCGGCAACCAGTTGGGCCTCCAAGTTAGCCACTCTTCTCACTGCCAATTCGGACTGCTCCCCTGCCCTAGTCAACTTCTTGTCCTTCTCAGTGAGAAGATTTTTCTTCTCGGCCAGTAAATCCCTCAGATGAGCAATTTCCTCATTCAGCTTAGATCGTTCCTCCTTCAGTGGCGTGGTTAAGTTGATTCCTGAGCGGAGATTTTGCTCACGCTGGTAGCACCGTTGGGATAGGTGAACTAAACGAATGCACACCTACATATAGAAAAAGTATATGAATGCAAGAAACCAGGGACAAGAATGCCAGAAGTGCGGAGAAAGAGGAGATCTAACCCGGGTGAGGTCGAGGAGCAAATCTCAGGCAATCTGGCCAGTGACAGCGGACGAAAGTGAGTCTATTTCATCACCAATAAATTGTGGCATCCTTTGCTTAGCTGCATCCACATTGTTCATAATATCCGACTGAAAAGAGGAAGAAAGGGGGACATATGTCACTGGGACTGCAGAGATGGGAGGCGAATGGGCTACTGACTCCTCGAGACGGGCCACAGCGTCTTCAGGTGGACCCATCTGCTCAACCTCCACATTTGAAGCTTCAAGGTCAACCACAACCTTCTCAAGGGAAAGGGGCGAATCCTGGAGCGAAGGGGACGGCGCCTTCTTATCCTGCACAAAAAGACTGGGTCTCTTTGACAAAGCCCCGGGCTCGGACGACGTCTGGGCACGAATCTTCACCATAAGCGACTTGTCCACTTTCTTCGACATCTCTGGAGAAAGAAAAAATTCAGAAACATATGTAACCAAGAAAAATCGCATGTACAAGAACAGGGAAGCTAAGACAAAGGTCAGAGTGCCGAAAGCTCACGTGTGACAAGAGGGCCCAGTAGATAGGCACTCAGCTTCTCATCGGTCACCAAATCATTGTAGGACCGACCATCAAAATCCCAGGCAGCATCTATTCGGCTCTTCGCCTCGGGCGTAAGTTGAGGCTCCACTGAGATGTCTCCCGAGTGGGGGTCTCCCCACACTCTCTGAATCCTGGAAGCATGGGGACCAATTTCCTCCCAATCTTGAAATTCCCATCCCTCATCGAAAATGAAGAAGTATCTCCCCTTCCAGTGTTTGTTGGAGGAAGGGCGACCCTGGATAAGTGCTCGGTCCTCAGACCGAGACTGGAAATAGCACCACCCTGGTTGCTTCTCCTTAGGGCAGTAGCAATAAAGGAATTCCTCCATGGAGAGATGATTTTCTCCCCCACTAAGCTCTTCCCACAAAATTATGCAGCCAAGGAGGATGCGCCATGCATTCGGGAGGAGCTGGCCCGGGGACAAACCTAAGAAAGCTAAAAGTTCTCGAACCATCCGGGGAAACGGGAGGCGTAGCCCGACCGAAAGGGCATGCTCATATAAGCACGCCTCTCTCGCGGCATGAGAGCAGGCTCTTTCCTTAGAACCAGGCTTTCTAAGACGAACGAAGTGGGGGATACCAAATTTCGTGCGGACACGTTCTGGGTCAGCAATCCTAGTAGTGGACGCTACGGACTTAGCAGCCAAGCTCTTAGAGGAACTGGCCAGGCGTACGGTTCCAGCGTGGGAAGACTCCCCTCCACCTTCCCTACTGACGAAAAGGGAGAGGGATTGTGTCTCCTCTGAGTCAGAAACCGACCCAATCTCTTGAGGAAATTCCTCAATACTCATCCTAATTATGGGAAGGAAATACTTGGCAAAAATGAAGGTCTTAGACAGCAGCTCCTCAAAGTGAGGAGCGTCTACAATGAAAGGGGACGCCGAGGAGAGATGCCTACAAAACTGCAGAAGGTACAAGACGCGACGCAAAAAGTACGAGGGAGAAGACGCAAAAAAAGGTGATCAAGGGCAGCCAGTGTTGCTCAAATAAAAAATGAAAGAAAAAGAAAAAAAATAAGGAGAACTTACTGAAGAGAATGAAGGTCAAAGCTCCAGAATGTAAGCCACGAAGTGAAGACAAAGTTTTTGCCCAGAGCAAGGTGACAAAGTAGCACAGTGATGAAAAACTTAGCAAAAATTTTGACAAAAGGGTGAAGGCAAGTAGACTAAGGGGCGCGTGATGAGAACCGTTGAACGTGCAGAGAAAGGATGGCCAGGATGAGGCCAGGTGTCCCACGTAACCCCCAAAGAGCATCGAAAAAAGCCTCGCATTTAAAGCTACGGCGCTTCGATTGCCGCGACGACCGCCAAAATTAAATGCTTGCGACATTTAGGCCGAAAGTCATTCCCAAGGACGCGCGCTCCACACCCCCCTTGGGAACGAGGGATAACTGATGATGGAGTCGGACCAGGGAGTGTAGGCATGGCTATATCAGATCAGTCGGATGGTTGCATCAGGTCAGCCGAATGCCCCGACTGACTGCTCTCACCGGTCGACCGAGTCATCCTCTCCGATTAATCAGGGACTCGCTCCCTCCTTTTTCGACTCCATCTGTCACACGAGGACATTAGGCCAAAAATTATGGGATTCTCCATAATTAGAACCCACGGAAAGACCCCTATAAATGGGTGGAGGCAATCTCAATAGAGGTAAGAAAAAACATAACCCATTCTTTGATCCTCGGTTAATAAAACAATAAAGAGACTGACTTCGGCATCGGAGGGGATTCGGCCAACACCCCACCGGTGTTAGCTGTTGTTCTTCGTGTTGCAGGTCTGACCGGAGAAGAGGTTGACCGGGCAAACAAGAGAAAGGGCAGGGCTTGCCATCCAAGGTACCATCACTGGGAAAGAAAAAAAAAAAGAAGCAACGAGATGGTAAAGAGTGGTGGTGGTGGTGGTAAAATTTCAAAATTTAAACGTACTTTAGTAATTTGAGTAAGAGATAAAATTTTAATAAAAGAAAATAATTTTGTGTATGTGAAAAGCAATGTGGTCAAACAAACAGAACCAAGGCGCACCCATGTGAAGTGGGTTGCGGGCGTGGAGTTAACGCTCCGGATGAGTGTGGGAAGAGGTTTGGTATTTTGAGGCTGTAACGTGTAACGCGTTGGCCTAGTTTTCGAATTGGTCTCTTCAGATATTTGGGTTGTGATCGTTCAATTCGGTTCAAGCTCACAACTCCCCAACTCGGTGTGGAAAACGGCTCTAACACGGTTTTGAATCGTCACGAATGACAGTCGTTTAACTCATTCACACAATAAATTATTTAATAACTAGGTATATTGATATAGTGTGTTTATTGAACGTATGTGAGATTATGCTAATGTATTATAATTGTTATTCTTTAATATATGACCACCTTTTATAATCATAAATATATAATGTACATATATTGGTTAAGCACAGTATATCAGTCATTATGTTGACATGGTATTTTTTATCCACTTAAAAACTTCTTCATTCACACATGAAGCTTGGAATGTTTTAAAAATATATATATTCTTTAGATTTTTAATTAATTTTGAAAAATCTTGACACAACAAGTAAGCTTGTAATGTTTTAAAAAAAAAAATCTATTTTTAAAATTTTTTAATTAATTTTATAAAAAATTTGATACATCGAGTAAGCTTGGAATGTCTTTTTTTTTAAATCTGATTTTCATAAATTTTAATGACTTTTTAAAATTTCGTCTACATTTGTATCTTACAATCATCTAGTTAGGCTTGTTTGGTATTTCAGATGAGATTGAATATGATATGAGAAATAAGTAATACTGTAGGTATGAGATAATCTGGAGTCGAGTACTAATAAAATTAAGAGAGGGCCTGATATTTTTAATACAATGAATAATGTATTAGTAATTCAGTATTCACCAGATTATTAGTCCTAATCTAACGATACAAACGTGGAATAAGAAGTCTGATGAGATAAAATCTGAACATGTAAGTTCCATATGTTTTTTTATTCAATTCAATCCCCCTTGTCTGGCGAACGAAACAAGGTCTTAATACTTACCCCTAATCATTTAGAAAAAGAATGAACATATAATTATGAGATAATATAGTAATAAGTCTAACACTTAGATTTTGTAGTGTATTTAGTCTATTTAATTTTTTTTTAATTTTATAGATCCATTATTTAAAAGTTTAAGACCTAAGATCCTCTAATTTAATGCTTGCTAATTTTATAGACAAAATCAATCTTATTATGCATACTCTTCTGATTATTTGGTACACACTCTCGCCACGTCATTGTCATTTATCAACTCCAATCACCAGCGAGTTTTTGAACCATTGACCATTTTTTAGTGACTTTCTTACAACTATTTTTCTGGTGGCTTTCTAGTGATAATTTCCAATGACTTAATTTTTGGCAAATTTTCGGCAATTTTCTGACCAACAATAGAACATATAAATTTCATTATTCGATATATTCGAACAATAAAATTTATCTCTAGTCGTTCCAACACTAATCACGTTAAAGATAAACTTCACTGTTCATATATTTGAACAGTAAAATTTATCTATATTTGCTCTAATACTAACTACACTAAAAATAAATTTCACTAATCGTTATATTAGATCAATGAATTTTATTTCTCTTCACTTATTTTTGAATGTAAATAGATAAAATTATCTATAATTTAATAGTAGTTAGAGTTGACTGCCAAAAGTTGCCAAGTTGATTGTTTGAGATCGGCACTGAAATTGGTCGTCTGTAAACCTTTTACACCAAAACATCTATAATTATCTACTTTTATTGTGAGCGTCACAAGTACATTTATAAATTGTAAGTATCTGCAAAAACTCCAATCCTGCTTATAAATTTTCGTGGGAGAACTTTTTCTCTTACAGAAACTCCATGATAATTAAGGAACTTCTATAATGATAAAATGTTCATCTTTTAAAAAGGGTTCTTTACTGGTAGGCTATGAATTTATTCATGACGTCAATATAGTTTTTGCAAATCCATGTTAAAATTTTCCATTTTCAATAATAAAAATCAAATAAGTAATTAATGTCTTGATGGAAAATTATGAAAGTTTTACAAATCAAAGCAAAGTGTAATGATAAAAAATAAATAATAAGAAAAAAAAACTCACTATAGTTGTGAACTTTTGCTCGTCATTTTTTTGTTTCTAATTACTCTTGACTAGAATAATGATAAAAATAAAAAAGAAAATAAAAAGAGAGACCAAAATAGGAAGAAAATTAATTTTTAAAATAACCCCAAAAGTAGCCCAAATATATGATACCACATCATCACTTACACGTGAAAACACCATCCAATAATAAAAACCAACGGGAGATGGCAAATGTTACTATTATTTATACTACTATATAAAAAGACAGCAGGTTATTTTTGTGTGAACACTAAATTAAAATCGATTCACAATTTTGTTTCTAAAATGTAAATAGAGTGTGCGTGTGTGTGTTGTGCCATTTGAGGGGCAACATGCAATTGTGCTCTCAAGAGGTACAACTTCCGAATATATTTTTATAATGGAATTCATTTATTATGTAGAGTTCGTTGAATTTGTTATTTATGCAAAAATTAGTTGATTCGACATCTGTACTTGTGTGATTAGAAAATATTTCTTTAGATATTTAAATATATATATATATATTTAGTATTAATTAATTTGTAAGTCAATGTAATCTAATTATATATCTAAACAATTTTTTAAAATAGTATTTAACACATTAATTTTATGTAATTTTTTAAAATCTAAAAGCTTAGGGTTTCAGAGATATTAAGTCAGGAAAAGGAAAAAATGTAAAAACAAAATGGCCATATTTAAATCTTTTCCTCTTACAATAACAAATGATTATTGCATGTAGTGTTAGAGATTCATAAATTACATATTCTTTTGATTTTTGAGTTAAATAAGCTATTAATTAGTTTTTTGATTCTATTTTTGATGATTTGTTTATCAAAACAAACTATTCTCCATCGAGATCAACATGAATTTTGATATCAAGCCATTGTACTAGGGTCATTTACCTTCATTTCAGGATTTCGCCAGAAAAATCATAGTAAATAAAATCAAAAGCAAGAAAAATTGAATTTTATTATTTCGATGGAGAATCGATTACAAAGATTACAAACTACTGCTATGAACTGAGAATTGAAACAACTAAAAAGGGAAATTACATTGAAAGCAAATAAAATAAGAAAAAGATGGGCAGTTTTCTAAGTTGTGTTAATGTGTCTCTAATTTCGTAAGGTGGCCCTTTTTAGATGATGGTGCATAATTTCCTTTAACCGCTTTCAGCATTGTTCTTCATGTCTTACACCGTGGGGCACTTTCAGTAATGGGTGGTTAAAACATTCATCTTAAGATGCTAATAACTTGCCTCTAACACGAGACCTCATAATTGCTTTAACTGCTTTCCACGATGGGGCTTGATTGACATGGCTCTAAATGCTTGTGGACAACTGCCACATTTATGCACGTGACACCTGTCATCTTTGTTGCTGGATTGCCACGTGTCCTTCAATAACTCTTTCGATGGAATTGAAAGAAAAATGGGTTGTTGGTCATTTGATAAGCTCTAACTTTTGTGAGTGCGAACCCTTGATTCTATTTACTTGATGGGAGCTCTAATCTCTAGGGGCATGAACTCTTGGTTCCCTTACTTAGCGGGTCATTTAATCCTTGTTGAGGTAATTTGGTAAAATTTGGTGTAAACAAGTGCCTCCATTATTAATGGGGTTTAAATACTTTAACCCCAATTACATTCCCTTTTTGAAAACGACGGCATTTGAAAGGGGCACTGATAAGTGTAATGTTTACATAGCCGCGTGTAGAATTCTTAATGTCCTTTACTACATTTTCATCTTTTCTCTGCAACTCCTTTCTTCTATTCTGAAACTTTCAAGTTTTGCTGCCATGGCTCCCAAGAAAAATTCCAAACCTTTGTCCAATTCTTCCGTTATTCGAAGATTACCCAAGGACCTCAAAGAGTTTGCTAATAAACATGGGAATCATAATATCCTAATTTTAAACCCCAGTTCAAGTTCAAACTTCATTCTAGGCCTTGTCCTCGAACCAGATATACCTGAATCATTTTCATCTGGTTACCCTTTGGCTCTTAATGAAGCTTTCCTACTACATCAGCCCCACTTAAATTGGACCAAATGGGAAGGTTGTAAGGACCTCATACTTGTTTATTTTGTGATTCCATATTTTCGGTAAGAGAAGAAATCGAACTAAATTTGGACGTGAATGTCATAAAATTTTGTTTGTAAACGGTTAAAATGAATAATATGTGAACGTGAAATTGAGATACCTGCTGTTAAATGATATTGATATGGGTGTGTTTATGGAAAGATTCAAATATTAAAATGTGAGCAAAGTTAGAAGTTTGGGATGAGTTTTTGAAAGGATTGGGAGTGTGTATATATTTGATACCCTCTAACCCACGTGAAACACTCCTCTCACATTCCTCTTCTTCCTTTTTAGAGAGAGAAATCCATGCTCCACCAAGAAACCTAACCCTCCACCATGGAAATTGAAGGATTGAAGCGAGATCAAGAGCAACCAATGATGAAAATCAAGTTTTGAAGCAAGGAGGTGAAAGATAGAGCATCAGGGAACTAAGATTTATCAACAACCAAACCCTAGGAGAGAGAAGTTGGAGTAATTTCAAACTTTCGAGCAAAATCAAGGTAGAATCTAGATTCTCTCATATGTGTGTGTTGATTTGAATTGATATTTTGATTATATGAGTAAAATATAGTAGATTTCATGCATGGACTAAAGGATTGATAGAGTTATATGGGAGTTGAGGTGTGTTCTCATGAAGATTTGAGTTTTTCAAAAATAATAAACAATGATTTTGAGAAATTATTGCATAAAAGGGGTTTATGAAACTTGAATCCAATGTTTTTGGGATGAAAACTGAGGTTTGAAACATGTTTGATGAAGGATTATGGGTAATAAAGATTGAAACTCAAAGCAGGGGAAAATCTAGGGTTTTCTCGGGCACCAGCGTGCTCGAGCGGAGCCCTGTCCGCTCGAGCGCTCAACTGGCAAAGAGTTGGGCGCTCGAGCGAACTGACTGCGCAGGACCAACTTTGTTCGATCATATCTCCCTCATCCAGACTCTAAATTGGGGTGTTCTTCTACTCAAATCGAAGCCCCGGAAGTCTTCTTTCAAACAAGACTACTTGCACATGAAAATTCTTTTTGTAGAAAACGTTATGATTAAAATAGTGAGGGTATGTCAAATTTTCTTAATCATTTTTCACCCAATTTTGGCCAAATGCTTTGAAAAAGTATGTTTTCATCAATATTGAATCTTTTCATCGAATTTTCTATCCATTGGGCTATGAATATACTTAATTTACTATACTTGGGCTGGGATGTTAGTATCATACCAATTGGAGGTGTTTGCGACGAAAATAAGTTTTTCACATGTAATGAAGGTTTTATGAACTAGTATGAGCATGGGTAATTATGGGCTATGTAGTGACATGGTTATTATGTAAGCTTTTAATCTTTAGAGAGAAGACTTGAATTTTTATTTATATATATACTTGCATATGATGGGTGCATTCCATTTCTTCATACGGCATAAATTCAAAATTTTGTATTATTGGTGCATTATAAGGTTAATGAAGAAATACGATTCATGAAAGGTCGTGCCTCAGAACTTATGATGCATTTTA
The DNA here is from genome assembly GCA_034768845.1 of Heliamphora exappendiculata. NCBI lineage: Eukaryota > Viridiplantae > Streptophyta > Magnoliopsida > Ericales > Sarraceniaceae > Heliamphora > Heliamphora exappendiculata. Next base: position 22,699 of record JAOTRH010242736.1, on the reverse strand, counting down.
TGTGAAAAGGAGATTGAATACTAAAACCGAATGTGACTGGATAATGAAATGGAAAGGTTGAGATTGGAATTGAAATGATAATGTGTAAAAATGATTGGGGGAGAAACTAGTTGTGGGTTAAACCCTCGATTTTTTTGTGAAATTGAAAAAATAATAAACTGTATGGACTAATGTGGATTAAGTTGGCCTGGTGGGTCCGCGGAGAAAGACCAAAAACTTGCGCAAGATGGGGACCACATGCCCACGGGTTAGCTCCCGAAATGTGGTGTTATATCGTGGTGAATTATAGAGCTATCTATTACCCAATGGCTTCGCATAGCCTATTGGGATAATAGGGAGGGGATTCTATAAGCTGCACCCGATACCGGTTCATTAACTGTGATAAATTAAATGTGATACGATTTTGTGATAAATCGGGTAACGATAATGTGACACGATTTTTTGTGAAAAATCGGATAATGGAATAATGATATGGATAATATGAAAGGATGAATGGAAACAATTTGGTGTGCGTGGGTGCGTGCGTGTGAAAGAATAGTAAATTGGTGAAAATTTACATTTTTCTTCGGTTTCACCCATCACACCTCACAAATCATGCATCAACTATGAGTTCATCTATATCCTACGAGTTTTGGCTCACGTATGTTTACTAAACCAATTCAGGTTCTGGAGACTAGGACGATACCAGAGCAAGGGATGCTTTGGGAAAGACTGGAAGGAAGATTTTTTGTTTGTTTATATTTTTGCATTATGATTGTATACAAATCAAAATGGAGTATTGTAATTAAAGATATTATGATTGTGAACGAACCTTTGAGATTTCAAGCCTTTATTGTAAATTGGATATGTGCGAGAATATAGTTGTTTAAAGAGAAGTTTTTATATCATTGGAACTTAAATTGTATGGTGAATGAAAGTCGTTGATGATGACCCTTAGGAGGAATGGTTTGGGATTGGTTCACAAACCCGGGTTTGGGTCATGACAAAGGCTGAGCACCCGTTTGCACCTAGATAAACCCTCAATCTGATTGGCTTAATTGGGTTTCACACTTAGAATCTTACCTCGGGGGACAATGGGATATTCTTGGCATCAGAGAAACCATCATGCTCTCCACTCGCACCCTTGACATGAACAAATGGGTTATTAGTGCAGCTGCTTGTTTTTTGTTAAATGTCGTTCATCTAACTGGCCTTCCTTCGACAAGCCTTGAAGTTAGTGCCTTATTGGTCCTTACTCCAACTGGAGAATAATTTATGAAAGCATCAGGCATGGGATACTCTAAGGTTCTCAAAATCTACGACGTTCTCTCATATGTCCAACCTTCCTTTAAAGAGGTAGTGTTATTCTACCTTTTCTGGCTTTGTCGCTTTCTTCTTGCCATTCCTGGTATTAAGGTCACTAGGGAATACTTCTCGATGACCATTTACCTAGCCCAACAAAGAAAATTTGCTCTAGCCCCCTTCGTTCTTGGCACCTTGTATAAAGGGTTATACACCTTCGTCGAGAAAAGAATTTATGATAGTTGTGGTGGGCCCTTTTAGCTCTTTAAGGCGTGGCTTTATGCCTAGTTTTCTCAACTTTACTTAAAACATCGACTTCCCTTAGGTAACCCTTGCTTGAGCTATGCAGAGCATTTTTTCTTACATTACTCTGAGTATTCAGGATACTCTTTTGAAAATTATTTTTCGATCTTCTATTCCTTATTTCCTCTTAGAAGGCTTGATGAATTCCAACCATTCTACAAATTTCAATTTTCATCTTCTCAATTGACCTTTCTTCAAGATGATTCTTCACATCCCTTGTTGATGAGTGATGCCATCCATTAAGAGAAATTCTGGGCCAGTATTTTAACCCACTGTAGTTTTGAAAATTACTCTTCCAGCCAATGTGCTAGGCAATTTGGGCTTAACCAATGAGTTCCTCTTCCTTTCATGCATCATTCAATTTATGAGATCATCAAAAGGTAGGTCTTTAATTAGAGAGGTACACGTGGCTACATCTATTCAAGTTACTTGAGTTCAAGCCTTTAACCTTAACCACTATAGCTTTTGATTCATGGTGGTCCATCATTTTTCCCACTATTTTTGTTTCTTCAAAGGAAATTTATCAATCTCGGGTCTTATCATAATCGATAGGGTAGACTTTATGCTTCAGCTCAAGGTAATAATATCTTCTTTTCAAATTTTTGAAATTCTTACTCAGCATATTTTTTTATTTGTCATTCAAATTTTCTTGTACAGCTTTAGTTGCAGACATCTCACATATTCAAGCAATTGATACTTCTACTGTACCTATTGAGAATCCTCAAGTTCAATTTGTGCCTTGTTCTGATCCAAATACATTATCTGATGAACAAACTCTAGCTGACAGACTGAAGGCTTCTTTCCTTCAAACAAGTTCAAAGGATAAAGGTAAAAGAATAGCTGTGTATACTCCAAAAAAGAAGAAGGCTCCTTCTAATTCCCCTACTAATAAGTTTATGAAAGATGCTTTTTTAGCTCAACATGCTTTGGAAGAAAGGAAAAAGAAAAGAGAAGAAGAAACTAAAAGAAAAGAAGAAGAAGAAGAAGAAAGCAAAAAGAAAGAAGAAGAACGGAAGAAACAAAAAGAGAAGGAGAAGAGACAAAAGCAAGAAGAGAAGAGAAAGATAGAGGAAAGGAAAAAAAATGCAGAAAGAAAGAGGCAAGGAGAAGCGGCACAAAAAGACTAGAGAAAATGAAGGAGAAGAAGAAGAGGATATTTTAGAAGAATTCTCAAGAAAACAGAAATCTCCTGAAGGGTCTAGAAACTCTATGTCTGGTAGAGAAACTTCTTTGGTCGAGATTGCTTTAGCTAAAGTGTTGAGGCGTGGAGGCAAAAAGATAGCGGTGCTTTTTCCAAAGGTAACTCATTTTTATTACCTCAATTTGTTCACATCAATCAGTAACTTTTGGAATCAGTAGCTTTTGTTGCAATCGCGTGATCATAGCCATACACCAATATCAATCACCAGTGCCTCTGAAATATCCATTCAAGATCCAGTTCAATACCCCATTGCTATGCCATCTCTTGCTCTTGAGGTGCCTTATGAGGTATCACGATTGGAAACCTTTGAATCTTCCATCAAAGTTCAAGTGCCAGAGACTGCAATGGTTCCTACTACTGAGATTCCTTCCATCGATTCATCTTGAAAGCATGAAACGACTTTGGCCATTGTTCTAGTTCCTTATGTTGAACCTTTGGGAAGTTCTTCCCCTATTTTAGAACAAACACCTAATAGCCCTCAAAACCATTATCCTCCTGAAGCCTCAACTTCTCAGGGCAACCATCAATCTCTAGGCTCACCCATTCATGAGGATAAGGTAGGTTTTGGCCCTTTGTAAATTGTTCATTATAATTATTATTTCTTTTGGTTTTTATCATTTCCCTTCATGTACATAGGCTGATGAATCTCAAGAAGATGTTCGTGCAGAAGATCCCTTGGACATTCTTCTTGGCCTTATGGATACTTTCACCAAGTCCATGGCTAATGTCTCTTGTGTTTTACCAAAGATTATGTCTATAGATCCATCAATCCACCAAGAACTAACTTATTTCTACCATCTTCTTTCTCTTCCTTTCGAAGAACTATTTCTTTCTAAAGCCCCAGAATTATCTTCTTGTATTGATAATTGTCAATGGTTGCCAAGACCATTTTTAACCCTGACCAACATGCCAAATTACCTATGATAGCGAATGAACGCTCTAGCAAAATAGCCTTGGCCCAATACCATCAAGACACCATTCGCTCACGACAAGCCTATATTGATTCTATGAAGGCTGTCTCGAGGTCGATCTATGTCCATCCCGATAAAGCTCTTCAAATCAAACAAAAGATCATGTCCTTCAAGAAGAGGAAATTCAATTGAGGACAAGGTTGGAGCAAGTACTCCGCGAAAGGCACGCTTTGAAGTTAGAGAGGTAAGCATTGATCCAAGAGACAGAGAATCTCCTATCCCAAGGAGAAAATAGCTCCATCAAAGTCTAGGCAGACTTAAAAGACATAGGCCAGTCGCAGTTCAAGTTTAAGTCCCTCAATATTGAATGTGACTTATTTAAATCTTTTTTTCCTTGTGTATGACTTTCCCTCATGTATAACTTTACGAATTTTAGCTTCAAATATATGCGAATAGAAGTTCCTTTTAATGTTCTCTCGTCATCTCCCACATGGATGGATAATATTTTCTTAAGAATTTTTTATTGATTGTTCTTTTATGCAATTCTCTATTGAGATATTTTAAATGATATTCCCCCTTTGATAGCACCTTAGCTATTTGAAAGGGACCTTTCTGATTTGGTGACCACTTGCCAAATTTAAGATCTTTAACCCTAATGGCAATATAGTTTTCCAAACTAGGTCACCTTCTGAAAAACTCTTGTTTCTTACTTTCTTATTAAAAGCCCTTGCAATCTTTTTCTTCTGAGCTTGAATACAAGTGAGAGCTTGTAATCTATACTCTTCGAGGTCTTTAAATTCTATAGGCATTGCTTCATAATATTGATCAGTAGGTAAGTGGTCATGGTGAGCTATTCTTTGTGACTAAATAGTTACCTTCATGGGCAAAATAGCCTCATAATCGTACACCAAGTCAAATGGAATATTTTGGGTACTAACTCTCTTTGAAGTTTGATAGGCCCAAAGTACTTCTGGTAACAATTCATACACTTTCGAGAGTTATCCTTAATGGCTTTTGATAAAGTCATTTTTATAATCTTATTAGTGGTTACAGCTTGCCCATTTGCTTGAGCATAATAAGGGGTTGAGTTTATTATATAAATCTCATACTCTTGAGCAGACTCTTTTATTTCGCTTCCATTAAAAATAATCTTTTGGTCCACAGTTATTGATTGTGGTAACCCAAATCGATGGACTATATGTTCCTTTATAAATTATATAACACTTTTTTGTGTTATATTTTTCATATGGATTGCTTCAGCCCATTTTGTAAAATAATCTATGGCTACCAAGATAAAATCATGTTTTTGTGAAGATGGTGGGTGAATTTGTCCTATCAAATATATTGCCCATCCTCTAAATGTCCAAGGCTTCACAATCAAATGCAACTGTAAAACTGGAACTCTTTGGATAGGTCCTTGTTTTTGTTATTCTTGCCATCCTTTAGCATAGGATATGCAATCTTTTCTAATAAATGATCAATAATAACTATATCTTCTAATCAACCACCTCATTTTCTCCCAAGTTTGGTGAGATCCACAAATTTCTTCATGCACTGAAGGCATTAATTTCATAGCGCATCTAATTGGCCTACGCATAAAAGCAGTAGACCATCTGAAGATCTTCTGAACAAATCATCTTTTAATAGGACATAATTAATTGACCTAAATTCTGTGGTCCTATCAACAGTAACTCATGGATTCTATAAGAGCTTTCTTATTTCAGTTCTCCATTCATTTTCTATCGAATCGTTATGGAAAATTTCTAAAGGAATCATTTCCTTTTGTTGTGAAAGAGACCACTCTCTTTTTTACACTTATTAGTTTTTTATCCTGTCCATTTGGAATTCTTACTCTAAAAGCTAATTGTGTCATTTCATTAGCATTAATATTCTTTAATCTGAACACATGTTCAAACTAAACTTCCTCAAAACTCAAAACTAACTTCTTTATTCTATTCAAATATTCATTTAGAATATAGTTATGACATTAATAGCTTCTTATTACTTGTTGAATAACTCATTGCGAATCTCTAATAGTCTTTAAGTGGGTTATCTAAACTTTCAACGCTAATTCAAGTATTATATTTAAGGCTTCTACTTAGCTTGATTATTCAAAAGGATTTGCTCTTCATTCAGTTGAAAGTTAAATTGATACATTTTTTCCATAGGTGCAATAAGAACTACTCCTGCTCCAACCCTTTGGTCAGTCTTTGACTCGTTGAACATAAGCTTCCAAAATTGTATTCCTAGGAAGTTTAGTTCACATATCATGTTCTATTGGCATGTTTGGATAATCTTCTAGGAAATTAGCCAACACTTAGCCTTTAACAGCCTTTTGAGGAACAAATACAAAATTGTACTCAATTAAGGCAAAGTCCTATTTTCCTTGTCTTCCTCTCAAAACAGGTTTAGACAACATATGTTTAATAATGTCAGTTTGTGCAATTATGTGCACTGTCAATGGTAGAAAATAATGTCTTAGCTTTATTACAGAAAAATATAAAAATAAGCATAATTTCTCGATGGAAGTATATTTTACTTCGACATCATTTAATCTCTTGTTTAGATAATAAACTGCTTATTCATGACTTTGCTCGTTATTTTGGGCTAATAAACTATCTATTGACTAGTCATTAACATATATATAGCTTTAAAGGCTTACCTGGCATAGCAGACATTAAAATGGAAGGTCTACTCAAATATATCTTCAATCTTTCAAAGGCTTCCTAATGTTCAGATCCCATTTAAATTCAGTTCCTTCTTTCAACTTGAGTAATGGAGAAAAGGATGACGTCTTTCCTGCCAAATTTGCTATGAATCTTCTCAGGAAATTTATCTGACCTAAGAAATGTTAGAGTTCCTTTTTATTCGATGGAGGTTTAACTTCTAAATTGGCTTAAGTTTATTTTGATCGACCTTTATCCCCCTTTTATGCACCAAGAACCCTAAAAAATTTTCTGCTGAAAGTCCAAAGGCACATTTTAATGGGTTCATTTTAAATTGGTGATACCCCATTCTTTAGAATATCTTTCAAAGAAATCCTAAATGTTCTTCTTGCTTATAAGATTTTATCACGATGTCATCTATATACACTTCCATTATTTTTCCTATGAAATCATGAAAAATAGCGTTCATTGCCATTTGATACGTTGCCTGAGCATTCTTTTACCAAAAGGCCTGACAATCCACTTATAGGTTCATAAAGACCCTGTGCATCAAAATATTGTTTTATGAGTATTTTATGGAGCAATGAAAATTTGATTGTATCCTGCGTACCCGTCCATAAATGATAAGATTTCATTATTTGCTGCAAGATCGATGAGTAAATTAGCTATGGGCATAGGATATCATCTTTGAGGCTTGTCGTATTGAGATTTCTATAATCTATGCAAACTCTTATTTTCTATTCTTTTTCATCACTGGCACAACGTTGGATAGTCATTTAATATATCTGGTTGTTCGAGTGAACTTTGCTTTTAAAAGTCTTTCAACTTCCTCTTTAATTAGAAGAATTATGGCATTATTCATTCTTTTAAGTGGTTGCTTATGAGGTAAGAAGTTAGCTTTAATGGGAAGTCTATGTTCTACTAGATTTCTGTCTAAACTTGTTATTTCTTCATATTTCCATGCAAAATAGTCTTTATATTTATTAAGAAGACTTACAAGTCTACTTTTCATTTCACCATTCAAATTAAAACTTATAAAGATAGGCCTAAGATCTTTAGTAGACTCTAAATTGACCTCTTCTAACTTATCCTGCACTTCTACATTTACATCATCTAATTTCTCAAGTGCAGCTGTAAGTTCTTCCATCATTAATCCCTTATAATCCTCTGGGTCATCATTAACACATTTAGCCCAATTACATGAGTAGAAACGTTCCCTTTCTAACTTTCGTTCAAGGAAAAACACATAGAGTCTTTTGAAAGTAGACCTCACTATTTTCTCTTCTCTTGTTAACTTGTCACCATTTAACTCTAAACTTCTTAGAACATCAATTGATCTCATTAAACTATTCTTCAATTTTTCTTGCAGGCCTTCTTATGATATTAGGCCCAGAAAAATCTTGACTTGCTAAAACAATAGAACGATATAAGGAATTGTTGTTTTAGCAAGTCAGAAAAATTGAAGACCTTCTATATAGACTAGCCTTAATATTATTAGTTTTCACTTTAACTGGGTTTCTATTAGCTCAACAGATCTCCATTTCCTTTTGGCCTTCATCATCTTCCTATGTCAAGAAAATTAACGCTCGGTGTAGGGATGATGGAATGCATCCATTAGAGTGTATCCAATCTCGACCTAACAGCATGTTATAATTAGATGATGAGTCAACCACAAAAATGTGGTAACCATCTTCCTTCCTCAAACACTTAATGACAATGCTAAAACACCCCGCGTTGATGAAGTTCCTCTAGCGAACTTGCTCACTGTGTTCTTTGTCGAAATCAAATCTTCTTTCTTCTTCACTAACGACTTCAACATCTTTGATGGCAAGATATTGACAACTACTCCATTATCAACAAGAATTTTATCAATGGGTTTACCAATGACTACTGCAGTCACATGCAATGGTCTTAGGTGCCTTATCAAGGTTGCCTTAGGTGTTTGTATAATCACTTGTGCTTTTCCAGTAGCATCCTTTCTTATGCCTATTATCCGTGACAAATGCATTTTTATCTTATTCTTTGCTATTTGTACCGCAGCTTCAGAATCATCCTCGGCATCTCCATCTAGACTAGCAGTTTGATTCAATTTTTCTTGAAATCTTCTTGGCAAAATCAACATCATATTGCAGTCCACATTCGATGAGATTGAACCGAACTGGATGGCCGCTAGTTTCTTTCTAAAATCTCTTGATCTATCTAAATTCTAGTCTTGATCTTTCTCTTTATCTTGTGATCAAGTGCCTCCTTGATCTTCACCCATCTCTGAGACTTTAGTTGATTCGTCGTCTGATAATAGGAGTTCTTTCACCTCGTCGAGTTTCCTAGCTAGGGTTGCCTTTGATGGGGTTTCTTACTCCCAATCCTCTGATCTAGTTGAATTTTGCTTTCCTACCTGATTTGCTTCAATTTTTCCCTTATCCACACCATATTTAGTGCAGTTCGATGGGGAAAAGGTGGACTACTTCTTGGGTGGTCTTAGTGAGCATTTGGTAACGCTCTTGCAGCGAACTTCCTCAGCAACTTGTGTTTTTGCGTGGCATTAGCTAGAACATACCATCCATCTGAAGAGAAAAATTTAGGATGCCTTAATCTCTCCCAATGATCTACAGGTGGAATGGGAGATCATACTATCCTTCTTGGAGGTTATTCGAAAGGTTTACCTCATCAAAATCCCTGCCATGGTGTTGGTTTACCATGAGGCCCTTGAGCTGGCCTTTGTCCATGGTGTTTGATCTATTGAGTCTTTGGCAAACATGGGACCACTAGGTTCCTGTTCGCAAGAAATGGCCCATCATTTGGTCCGTACATTTCTACTTCACATGAACCAAAGATTCTAGGGTCTGGTCTTTTGTAAATCAACTTAGCTCCACTATAAATTTGCAAGTCTCTTCCACCTATTGTATTAAAACGTAAGACTGCCTCAGAAAAGCAAGTCCTCATTTCCTTCTTGGCTATCTTTATTTCAGCTTCTTGTACGTCTCTTCGACATCTTACACAAATATATTTTTGTCCCATATGCTCTTGCATCTTTGCTTTGCCTTTGTTAGGCTTAGCAATATTCTCTTGCACAATCACACTTGGTAGCTTCCTAACAACCTTCCCCAAGACGATTGATATCATATTAACATTGAGCATATTAGGAAATAGATCACTATCAACTTCCATGATATCTTTTCCTTTTGCACACCGCAGCATTCCTTTTTGAATTAAATCCCATACATCATTTTGAAAAGTTATGCAGTTATTGGTAGGATGTCCAAAAGAATTATTCCTCTTACAATATTCTTTTTCCTTCTTTTCTTTTTCAGGTGGGATTAAGTGGCCATTTATTATAGTAACGAACATTTGCTTTACTAACTCATCGAACAACTTATCTGCTTTTGATAAATCAAATGAGTATTGTCATAGAGTTGAAGACTGGTTCTTTCTATTTTGTTGTGTCGACAGTAAACTTAGCAGTTTCTCTATTTTTTGCAATGTATCATATACAATTGATGTCTTTCCAACTATTTGTGCTACGTCAACTTCCACATCTCCTCTGACCTCCTGATAATAGGTCCCTAGAGAAGTTGATTTCTTCTGTATTTTTTCTTTTAAACAACCCTCTATATCTAGTAGCCCTTGAGGCTAACTCAAACAAATTTTTAAACTCCATTTCTTCAAACTTTTTTTTTACTTCAAAATCTAGCCCATTCTGGGCTAATTTTACTAATTCAGTTTCTAGCAAAAACACATGACACCTGTTTCTCATTCTCTTAAATTTGTTGATAAACTGTTCAGCAGTCTCTGTTGACTGCTAGCTCAAACTTTCCAAATCTGCCATTATTACTTTAGGTTCAGTTCTAAAAATCTGAGCATGGAACTGATCTTCCATCTCTTGTCAATTCTGAACTAAATTAGCTGGCTAATTGATAAACCATGTGAATGCAATCTTGGTCAAGAAATGTGAGAATAATTTTATTTTAAGAAAATCATTATTTCCTACTTCTCCACATTGTAAAGTGAACCTACCTATATGTTTAATAGTCAATTGATTTTATTCTCCTGAAAATAAAGTAAATTCAAGGATTTTGTAATTCTTAGGAAAGCCCATATTATCCACCCAGTATGGATATGGCTTTTGAAACATTGGTCTCTCAGTCCTTCGAAAGGCTACACCGTATAGTTCTTGTACAATCTCTATATTTTGTTCTCTGTTAGCCATAAATGGTTGACCCATTATAGGGTTAGCATTCATTGGTTGTTTCACCTGTGATACTGGCTGTACAAATATGAACGGATCCATGGTTGGGGAATTTGGGTGTGTTCCTACAGGTGGCCTTCTAGTATTAATTACATTCATAGGTTTATAGTACCTTGGGCCTTATTATTAAGGATTCCTTGACTCATACAAAGGGTTATAACATACCTGTTGTAGATAACCTGTGATAGGGGTTATAGATGGCCTCGGATACTCTGCTTGCATCCGTGCTAGTGGCATATTTGATGTTGCCACTTCATTTGGTGTGAGCATTGAATTTGTTGTATGTTCAAGTCCAGCATTAGCTTTCTTCACTGTAGGCACCAAATCTTGATCAACATTTGGATTACTAAATGCTTCCATTATTTCTTGCCCTAAAAATTTCTTTTGGCCTTTGGATTGGCCATCTTAACCATTCAATGTCTCACTGGGCATGAAAAAATTTGTTTACCAAAACAAATTATTCTCTGTCGAGATTGATATAAATTTTGATATCAAGCGATTGTACTGGGGTCCTTTTCCTTGTTTCATGACTTCGACAGAAAAATCACAGTGAATGAAATCAAAAGCAATAAAAACTAAATTTTATTACTTCGATGGATAACCAGTTACAAAAATTACAAACTACTCCTATGAACTGGGAACTGAAACAACTGAAAAGGAAAATTACACTGAAAGCAAACAAAAGAAGAAAAAAGATAGGTAGTTTGCCAAGTTGTATAAAGGTGTCTCTAATTCCGCAAGTTGGCCTTTTATAAATGATGGTACATAACTTCCTTTAACCGCTTTTAGCATAGTTCTTCATATCTTACATCGTGGGGCACTTTCAGTAATGGGTGGTTAAAACATCCATCCTAAGATGCTGATAACTGTCTCTAACACACGACCTCATAACTGCTTTAATTGCTTTCTACGATGAGGCTTGATTGACATGGCTCTGAATGCTTGTGGACAACTGCCATCTTTATGCACGTGACACTTGTCATCTTTGCTGCTAGATTGCCATGTGTCCCACAATAACTCTTTGGATGGAATTGAATGGAAAATGGGCTGTTGGTCATTCGATAACCTCTAACTTTTGTGAGTGCGAACCCTTGATTCTCTTTCCTTGACGGGCCATTCAGCTCTTGGCTCTAACCTCTAGGGGCACGAACTCTTGGCCCCCTTATTCGACGGGTCATTTAATCCTTATCGAGGTAATTCGGTAAAATTTAGTGTAAACATTAATGTAAAAATCTATAAACAATTTTTATTAGCAGTTGAATTGAATAGTTGTAGAGTTATTATATTAATTCTAACATTTCATTTTTATGAGATAAGAAATGATCTTTTGATTACAAAAATATTATAAAAACTATGAATAAGAGAAACTACGAAATTTTAATTAAAAGGTATTGAATTTTGAAAATCATTGTAGTTCTTTTCATTACATAAATTATCAAAAAAATTAAAAATTATTTCACATAATCTAATCTTAATTTTTTAATAAAAGTGTATCATGTTTAATTGTAAAATAATTTAAATAAATAAATTATTACCTAAAATTACATTTCAAAAAAGTAAAATTTAGACAATGCAAGTGTATAAAATTTATAATAATATGAGTTTATGGGCTTTTAGGATTACTACGTATGCCTATGAATAAGACATTAGTAGAGCTTTAGGGAGAGACAGAAAATTAGAAAGATTAGCAGATAGAGAAAAAGGAGACAAGTGTTAAACTATTCTATATTTGACGTAGTAAAATATTTTCTTTCTCGTTTGTGGACGTAGGCCAGTGTGGGCCAAATCACGTAAATCTTCTGTGTTGATTATTTTTGGCTTTCTTGTTCATGAATTTTTGTTTTCGTTTGCGTTCGAGCTCAATCCTAATAAGTAGTATTAAAGCCAATAGTAGATGATTCAAAGTCATAGTAGATAATCAAAGTATGGTATAATTTTTAATCTCGTTTGATATAGATTAACAATATTTTCTAAAAAATAAAAAAGGCTTAAGGCCAACATATGTGTGGTGTAGTTGTGGCATTGGTACAAAACCACTTGATTGTTGAGGCAGAGATTCCAAATAGTATTAAGTTGCATGCGAAATTGTTTGATACAGAGGAGCTAAATTGGTAAATGGTGATATTAAAATTGTTGTATTTGAATTGATCAAGCACATTTTCTTTTTAATTGTGAACAACTGGTGTACTGGAAGTTAAATTGATCAACAATTCCTTTTTGAAAGGGTTTCTATTATGTGTGCAACAAAGCTTCGATCTCAGCTTGAAATTATTTTATTATATTGGTTTGTATATATAGTAAAATAATTTAAGAAAAAAATGATTCCTAATATTTTTTAGCGAAGCAGATTCATCGGTAAAGTTAGATTTTTTTGTTTCTGCACTGGTTGATTGAATTGGACAAATCAAAATAGATTAGGATTGATCAAATGCGATCAAAGATAATCAGGAGCAATAAGGTACAATTAAAGGTAATTTGAACTGCGTGGGCTTAAGATTTACACATATTTGGTATTACGACGAGTTCAGAATGTGGGGGATTATTAGACATGAAGCTAATGATGTTGAAGAGTTCGGATTTTATAATTGAACCTTTTAACGGCCACAACGACTTCACCTTATAACAATAAAAAGTGAAGAATATTTTGACTTGCAAGGGACTAATCAAAGCTGCTAGGAAAAAGTTGGAAAAATAAAAAATGATGAAGGATATAAAGTGGGAAGAGATGCGAAACTTGGTGAACAGTACAATTCAGTTGTATCTCAGTAATAGCACTATTTAGGAAGTCATCAATGAAAGCGGTCTGAAAGAATTTTGGGCTAAGTTGAAGAGCAGGTACAAGTCTAAGACATTGATGAATCGATTGTTTCTAAAGAAATAATTATATGCACTTCAGCTGACAAAGGAAACAAACTTTATGGAGCATTTAAACAAGTTCAACATGATACTGACATAATTAATTTCTATTGGCACAAAGATCAAAGACGAGGATAAAGCAATTCTCTTGTTGGTTTTCTTACCTTCATCATACGAGCATCTAAGGATGACACTGATGTTTGAAAAAAATACCCTTGGTCTAGATGATGTTATTGCTGCTCTTATATGTCACGAGATGTTGGCAAAATAAAGTGAAATCATTGGGGGATGGCATCATAGTTGCATCAAGTAGTGGGGAAGTTAGATGCAGGTCGACAGTAAGCATAAGGGGTCTAAGAATAAAGGTCATTCCAAGTCGAGGGATTACAAAATGGCATGCCACTGTTGTGTCAAGAAAGGCCATTTGAAGAAGAATTATCTAGAGTACAATGCAAACAAGAGAAAAGAACAATCATTAGAGATTATGGTTATTGAAGGATCCAAACATGGAGAACTAGATGTTCTCACAGTTACTTCAGGTACAAAAAAATTAGATTGAATATTAGATTGTAGATGTTCATTTCACATGTGTGCAGTCAGAGAATATTTTGATACGTATCAGCCATGCGACAATAGTACCGTTAGGATGGCTAACAATGTAGTGAGTGGAGTTATTGGTATAGGGATAGTCTAATTTTACAGATCTGATGGGACTATTTTGATTTTAACTAAAGTTAGACATGTGTTGAATCTAAGGAAGAATTTGATATCTCTAGGGATGCTGAATTCGAGATTTCAAAGGGGAACAAAGATATACTGAAGGGACAGATGATTGACAACCTATACAGGCTCGTAGGGAGTGTTGTGACATTTGGAGCTACTGCTAGATATTAGATGAGTAGTATAGGTAGGTGATATATACAAACAAAGTGTAAGGGTGATTAAGGTGAAAAATAGTTGCGGAGAAGCACACGTAACATGCGTAGAGGTACGCAAAAGCAATGAGGTAATACATGTGCATAGGTGAGCAAATCACATGGTGTGCTGGATGCTGGAAAGATACAAGAACAACATTCGTTGGATGTTCACAGAAAGCTCTGGGTAACAAGACTAATACAATAGACGTGACAGACAAGTGTACACCTCAACATAAGCGAGTCTCCTTTGCTCTTGATTTGGTTAGTGGCAGTGATCTCTCTGGTCATGATACAAAGGGGGAGAGATAGGGCCACGTTATTCTATAAAGTACTGAGCTTCGTGAGGCACTTGAAATGGGGTGCGGGCACCTTAGTGTAGAGGTACGGGCCATGCAATTTGGGTGTGGCAATTCGATGATGACGACAATAGAATCGACATTAGTGCTGGTTATCTTCAGGTTGGTTTGCGAAATTTAAGCCAAGGCGGGGATTGTTAGGCTGTGTATTGTATTATACTGGGCTCGTATTTATTATATGATTTGGTCTACATGTAATTGGATTGGGTTGGGATTAGGAGCCCGCTAGAAAATCTTTATGTATAGGGTTTATAATAATATAATTTTATGGGTTTTTAGGATTTTTATGTGTGCCTATAAATAGAACACTTGTAGAGTTCTTGCATGAGACAGAAAATTAGAGAGACTAATTGGTAGAAAGAAAGGAGACGGGTGTTGTAGTCTTTCACATTCGACGTAGTAGAATATTTTTTCCCTCATTCATGGACGTAAACCGGTATGAGATGAACAACATAATTCCTTGG
This sequence comes from Heliamphora exappendiculata, assembly GCA_034768845.1. Classification (NCBI taxonomy): domain Eukaryota; kingdom Viridiplantae; phylum Streptophyta; class Magnoliopsida; order Ericales; family Sarraceniaceae; genus Heliamphora; species Heliamphora exappendiculata. The sequence continues at coordinate 7,498 of JAOTRH010242736.1, read as the reverse complement.
TGTTGATTATTTTTTTGTATTTTTGTGTTTGAACTTTCGTTTTTGTTTTTGTTCTGGGATTAGTGCTCAAATCCCAATAGTACTTTTGATCCAAGTGTAGAGATTAAATCTTTTTTAAATAATTAAATTGAATTACAAAATAAAAATAAATTAATTAGTTGGACATGTGTCACCCTCTCAAGTTTCCAAAGTTCATCAAGTTAAGATCATGTGGTTTAGAATGATGTAGTTAGGTTCCATGGAGTGATTTAGTGAGAATCTATATAAAAGAACATAATTCTAAAGAAAATAAAAAATTATAATTAACCTAATTATATACAATATATATATATATAGTATAATCTTTGAACAATTAATATTTAAATTTTGAGTGCCATAAATAAATAATGGTGTACATTTATAATATCTCAAACCCTTTTGATAAAATACTCTTAATTGGATGACTCTCATTATTTTATAAACAATATGATATTATTTGATTTTCTATAAATTTTAGTAGAAAAATTACTTTTTATAACTTTATGCTTGATGTGGCGTGCAAAAATCATTGGTATGTTCATTTAGTTTTTGGACAAGGCTCTGTTTGTTTCGAGGGAAAACATTTTAAAAAAAATATTTTTTGCATTTTTTGGTGTTTGGTACAACATAAATTAAAAGTCAATGAAAAATAATTTTCAAGTTAATAAAAAATAAGTTAATTTTGGTGAAAAACGTTTTCTATTTTTTTAGGACGAAAAACATTTTCCACCCTTACAACGGGTGTCTAGGGCTTAGCTCGAGGGTCATGGGGGTTCGAGATCCCAAGGGTCTTGGAATTCTTGAGTCCTAAGAGTCCTAAGGGTTCGAGGATTTTGAGTTCGGGGACCCAGGTGTACTACGGTCTAGGGGTCCACAGGTCTGAGGGTCCTAGGGTCCCAAGAGTTCTAGAGGTCATAGTTTTCAGTTTCTAGGGGTACTGGAGTCTAGGGGTCCTAGGGTTCCCAAGAGTCTTGGGGTTCGGGTTACCGGGGGTTCGGGGTACCAGGAGACCCAGAGGTAATGGGGTATGGGGATCTAGGGTTCGGGGGACTAGGGGTTCGGAGGTCTTAGGGTTTGGGGTTTTGAGGCTTGGGGGTTCAAGGGATCCGAGGTTCTAGGGGTCTTGGTTGTAGGGGTCTTGGGGTGTGGGGTGTTAGGAGTCTAAGGGTCTCGAGATCTGGGGGTCCAAGGATCCGAGGGCCTAGGGGTCTTAGGATGCCAAGGGTATGGGGTGTTATGGTTGGTATACTGAAAACTATGTTTTTAGTATTCAATTTTATTTTTAATAAAATTAATTTTTTATTTTATGATAATCTTTATGAGCAATATATGTGTATCATTTCTTTGATATGCATGGAAGTCCAATATTCTATATAGTATTTAATTCGGTGTGTAGAATGCGGCTTACATCAAAAAGATCAAATTTTAGGTTCTTGCAGAATATAAATTGTATGTGCACAGTTTAGATGAAAATGGACATACCATCGGTACGATTGTAGCACAGAATTTTAATAGGCCTGTCTTGGTTACAGGGAACAGATAATAGCGTTGTCTATTGTTCCGACTCTCTGTACTAGTACACTTTATGTGTATTGAACGGGACATTTAGGGTAATTAATTTTATACTGACTATATAAATTAATTTACACCCCAAGGTTATTATGAATAGTGTTTATCCTCTTAATCTTGAAATAATTATTGATTTGCGTATATTTAATATTCGTTGTTTTAATTCATTAGAGGGTGTGATCTTATATGGGTCTATATTTTTGGTGACTTGGATAGCGGTATTATGTATATGACAAATATTAATTATTGACGGAATTCACGTCCCGAAATATTGGGATTAACGATATCTCCTTAAGGATGCTTATAAGTTTTGACTGGGCCAAACCATGCAGGTAGATTTAATTATCTAGCGGTCAAATAAGTTAAGCGAAATGGCTTAAGAAATATGCAGATGCCGATTAAATTAAATTGTCAATAATTAAATTTAATTGGTGGGTATCAGAAATCTTAACGTGGGAAAAAACGGTAAGTATTTAATAACATGAGCTCAATGCAAGAAAGTCTTGAGATTATGGGTCAGAGTGAAATTATAATTTTTTAGTGGTGTGAACTGTAATTCAGTATTTTATGAAAATTACAGAAACTACTGCATGTCTTTCTATAATTGCAGAAACTTCTAGTAAGTATATGTATTCCACTAGAAATCTAACTCATAATTACTCTTTAAGTCCCTGCTGTAGTCCTATATATATGCGAGTAGGCTGAACCAGTTTTGATGATTTTATATCATTATTATTATGATATTATTTTTATCTTTCAAGACTTAAATATATCGAGATTCTGCCGGTACGAGTTCTCATATAATCGTAGCCGATACTACGTTCGAGGATCGCGTAAGGAAATACAGTAGAAGATCTGACTAGAGTTTTAACTTAGAATCAAGTCGTAATTGAACATTAGATCGACAAAAAGTATTCTTCTAAATTAATTTTGGTTGCACGGATTTATTTTTGATCGTTTGATATCAAAAATTTTATCGAGAGCCTGTTTCGACATTTACCCGTCCAGCTAATTTTTTTTACCGAAAATTAGTTACAAAAACAATGATCTTGACAGTATTGCCTCCAATAAACTGGTATCAGAGCCGTTTTGTTTTTGTTTAGGTTATCGGGGCTGGGTAGATTTAGAACTATTACTAACTTTATTTTGCATGCGTTCTAATCCCAATTTTGTGATCATTATTTATTTTCATGTTTGATTGAATGCGTGGATGATGATTTAAATTATTATTTTTCTAAACCACGAGAGTTGATCGTGGTAGATTGATTGTGAGCATTCAAAACATAAGATCGATATAATAGCTAATTTTATATTTTTAAATATCTGTTTAGATTATTTAAGAACATGTTGAACATGTCCAAGAACACGAAAAACAGAGGCAGCACCGGCGGTGGTTCGAATTTTTTATGTGCCACAAATCGCGGTAAGTTTTAATGGTTTTAAATGATTTTTTCCGGTGAGTTTTTCTGCAGTATTTATGTATAAAAATAGTATTAAAAAATAAGTTAAAAATAGTAAGAATAAATCACCAAAACAGCCCAGTTCCGGCGGCTTTGCCGGCGGCGATTTTTATGAATTTTTAGGGGATTTTTTGAACTATTTTTTAGAATGTTTATTAAACATAAAATAGCAGTAAAATATACCTTAAAATACTGTCAAAATAAAAAAAAGCTTGGCCAAATAATGCATTAAAAAAGAAAAAAAACAGCAGCGATTTTTTCTGAGTGCAGTGGCGCTACAGCAACAGCTTCCAGGCAATTTTCCAATAGCTTTTTGGGCTGTTTTCGAGAAGGGTTTTTAACAAAAAGATAGTTAGTTTCGATAGTTTTCTTTTGATATAAAGTACGTCGAAAACAGAGTTCGGATGAGAGCAGAACGGCCTTGAAAAGTTGGCAGTGAAAGGCGGCGGTGCTGATGAGCAGTGGGAGTCAGTTTTAGGTGATTTTCTAGTTGTTTTTCGAGCTGTTTTCAAATAGGGTTTTTCATAGAAAAATACTACATTTTGAGTTCTTTCTTTTGATATAAAATACGTCGAAAATCGAGTTAAAAAAGAAGTCAAAAAAGCCTTTAAAAGTTGACGACGCTGCGCTGTGGCGGGCAACAGCGTTTTTGAGGTTTGGGCCATTTTTAGGCCGTTTTTCGAGCAATTTTTCAGCAAATTTTTTAACAGATAATCTAATATTTCGAGAGCTTTCCAACGATATAAAACTCGTCAAAAATAGAGCTCGGATGAGGCAGCGACGAGGCAGCACCGGCGGTGGCTGGTGATGGTTCGACGACTTTGTCTCTCCCAGGGCTAGTTTGATGCATATTCTAATATATAGGAAACTAATACGATATATATTGATATATCAGATAGTATCAAAGAGTTCTGATGCAAACAGGATATAAAAAGTTGATAAAGATTGAAATGTTGAAGTTTATCTTTGAACAAGAGACTGAATCTCTTTAGAGTTTCGATTGGATCATAAAACTGATACTTATATTTATCTTGCATTTAATTTATTTTTATTTATTAACTGCGTGAATGATATATATTGATTTTATTTATCCTGTTAATTTAATTAATTCAAATATTCAATTTTAATTAAAATATTTTGTAATGAAAAGTAAAATTAAATTTTTTTAATTAATTAATTTTAATTAAATAAAAAAAATTTAAATATTTTATTTTTTTTACAAAATATCACGTTTAAGATAATTTTTTTAAAATCAGATATCTTAAAAAATGTGAGAATTAATTCCGAATTTTAAATTAATGAAATAAAAAAATATTTAATCAAAATAAAGTATTATTTTTTTTAAAATGTGAAATAAAAAATAAAATAAATAAATGCTTTTAATCACTACCTTAGCTGAAAAGCTACAGGAAAAATCATGCATTTATTAAATTTTATTTGTTACGCATTTAAACACGAAAAAAATAGTTTGATAAACTAAAATCTTTGGAATCGTATACACGAAAAAATATTTAATTTTTTCAAATCGTGTGATTTTCGAAATTAATAAATTTATTTTAATTAAACTGTCACGCCCCGACTCCCGGGTCACGTGAACTCCAGCTAACAACCCAACATTAAAGAATCACCGAGGAGAACTCCTTTGTATACAACTCTATTTATGATTAAAACCTTATAATACTTGGAAATAATTCTTTTTCAAATAAGTTCCTTTCTAAAACTTCAAAAATATTCAAAGTCTATTTCTTAAAAACTTTGGCAAAATTTTCACTATTTTTTAGACTATCCCAATTTTTCTGTAAACCTGTTAAACTCCAAACACAATTTATATACAGGCACCGCCTGGATCCCAATTCTCAAATATAATCAAAACTACTACAACCATTCAAATCCAATTACATAACAGGTATACCAATTCCCAAAAGAAATTAAGTCATACAAGCTCAAGCTACATAATAATTAACATTCTCCGCTTCCTTACTATTGTATTCATCTCCATACGAATCAAACTATACATTAATTTCACTAGATGTATTCATCCATAACAATATCACAATTTCTATACAGTTTCTCAATACAATACTTTGAAGCAAATACACGAGATTTATACATTTATCTATATATGATTACATTCACAAATGAAATTGCTCTTTTCTTCCAAAACCTTCTTCGAGATCCCATCATTTGCTTGCCTTTCTTTTATTAAAACCTGTAAAAGGTTGAATACATACAACCTAAATCGAAACTCGTAGGATAAAACTAATAACAGTGCAATGTATGATTTGTGAGGTGTGAATAGCATGTTATGATGCAATTCATTTAAATCATGTCTATAACCCATTTCATACTTTATATACTAATTATTTCATACTCTTATTAAATCATTTTCATAATCCACACACCTCTATGTATTGTAACACTGAATCTTTTTAATTCATTCGACTCTTAAAATTTGTAACACTTCTTTTTAACTTATCTTTAATTATTCCTTCTTTCTTTTCTTTCTCTTTATTACTTTATTTATTTTCTTCATTTTCGTCTTCTCTATAAGCTTGTTACCAACATCTTCTATCTATTATACTACCATTAAATTTTCTTTTCAGTTCATCAGTCTTTATTCACATTTTTATTTTCTTTGGTTCATTATCCAACATTTAGATTTATATCCTTTTTATAAGACTTGTTCATTTTCAACAATTATATTTCATCTTATTTCATCAATCTAATACTGAACCGACGTAGGGTGCAGCTTATAGAAACCCCTCCCTATTTTCCCAATAGGCTACTCAAAGTCATTGGTGAATAGATACATCTATAACTCACTTCTACAATCATCAAATACCAACATCGGGTGCAACTTATAGAAACCCCTCTCTATTCTCCCAATAGGCTACACGAAGCTATTGGTGAATAGATAACTCTATAAGTCACCACGACACAATTACGTCCGTTTTACGGGAGCTAACCCGAGGGAACACGGTATCCAGCTTGCGCAAATTTTCGGTCTTTCACCGCAAAGCTAGTCAAGTCCAACTTAATTACATCCATATCAATCAAACAACTGTCAGTTCCATATTCGATTAATGCAACATCATTTATCAGCAACCGAGAGTCCATCTCCCTAATTCAATTTCACAATTATAACATCTCAATTCTTATTCACAAATCACTGAGTTTAATCCATCATTCTGATTCAATATTCCACAGATCAGATTATGTCTCACATTTCTCCAATTCAACTTTCTTTTTTTATTCAAGTCAAGTTAATACTATTCAAAGTTTCAACATTTCACCATTTTCCCATTATAAATACATTAACAATCCCTCTCATTCACAATTGTTATATTATTTTGTTTTTGATTCCATATCTTCAATTTCAAATTAAGATTTATACAAATTTCTTAATATCATAACTTTATGTAAAAAAAAAAATCATTTCATAACTATTCCAAATCTCTTGCTTAAATCACATATTCAGTTTTAATATCGACATAATTCATCAATTTCACCTTAAAGAAACCATGTTCTTTAATTGTTGAGTTTCCCCAATTTCCAATTCAATATCATCTATTCCAAACCATGTTTTATGTTTTCTTTATGGTACATCATTCTTCATGTCATAAGGTTCACATTGATGCTATAAAGTTCTCACAACACTTTAATGAATCAAATAAAATCACATCTTTCATATATTATATCTGCACCCATCTATTTCATTATTTAAGCCATGAATGAATAAAAATATCCAAAGTTTTCAATTTGTTCATTAATGCATGCTAATCAATCCTCCAACAACATATACTACTCACATTATGATCAGATTATTCAAGTGTTCTAGCTTTACCCACTTTACATTCAAAATATTCTCATCTTCCAATTCATTTTCATCAATCTAATCTTTCTATTTTCTCTAAACATAAACTAGGATCTCATGCCTCCAACCTTGGTTCTATCCAAAATCCTCTACTTTAAGTCTAAGTAAACAAATTTGATACTTCATTCTCAAATATTAATTTGCACGTTTCAAGTAATTTGTCACTCTTCTAATTCAGTAGTGCTTCCAATCTTTAATTCTCATTTTATCAAATCACAAGGCTCTACATTATAGTTTGAACCAAGGTTTTAAATTGCGGTATCGACCGGCGTAACGATTGCGGTCGCGTGTAACAGATATCGGGCGTATCGATCAACCCGTAACAGGAATCGGGCGTCGCGGACGTGAATTTTGTTTCAAGTGCTAGTAAATAGCATAAAACTCATTGATACACATATTATAATTTTATTTACTACAAATTAAATGTTCGTAGTTATTTTTAATTGCTATTTGGACACAAAAAATATATTTTTTAAAATTTATGTTGTTTTTAAAATTTAAAAAAAATACGATATTGTTGTATGGTAAAAGAATTTTACTAAGTATCTATGATATTATACATACTAATTTAGTTGAT